>SNQJ01S0080700.1:5636-18265 GCA_010110895.2 Picea sitchensis | reverse complement strand
ATCGTGATTGATCATAAACAATCAAAAATCCACTGTGATGCATGCTGGTGTCGACTCTGAAACCCTTAAGAGGATTGAAGATGTCCTTGGTTATCCGGTCAAACACCTTCACTGTGGTTTTAAATATTTGGGTTATTTGATAAAACTAGGAAGCTATACAATCAAGGACTGACAGTGGTTAGTTGATAGGTTTGAAGAGAGGATTAACCATTGGTGTAATAAATGGCTCAGTTTGGGAGGCCAACTAATCCTTATTAAAGCTGTGCTTGAGAGTTTACCGGTCTACTGGATGACCCTTGCTCATATTTCTGTATTGGTGCTATCTAAATTACGCAGAATTAGTTTTGAATATCTGTGGGTGGGAAATAAATCCAAGAAATGCTATCATCTTTGTAATTGACAATTTATAGCAAAACCCAAGTAGCTAGGAGGATGGGGTTTACGTAATATTTTTATCTTCTATAGAGCGTTGGCTACCAATACTTTTTGGCGGGAATTAATGAAGACAGGGATCTAGCAAAGGGTAATTCATGGAAAATATTTACCACAGGTACCTGTAAGTACTTGGTTGAGATCAGCTGTGAACACCATTACTTAAGAACACCATTACTTAAGAACACCATTCCCTCTCCTGTTACTTAAGAACACCATTGAACAATGAATTTTGCATCTCAAATGAAGGAAGTAGTTGTGAACTTTATTTCTTTCTTGTGTAATGATCTTTTTTTGCATGCAACAACTCCATCACACTCCCCTTTCTTGTTCCCAGACTCAAAATAGTTCGAAATGTGTGGTAGCTTGATCTTTTTGTGCAACATACAGAACCATAGAAATTCACGAGCATTTTTTAATGGGTTTGCGCAACCATCTAACCAAATCCAATGTTGATCCATCTGTATGTTCTTCTCCTTAAGGTGATTGTAAAATAATAAAAAACAATGTTGTACGTAGGTTAAGTCATGGCACCGATCATCACTTATGTAGAAGTGATACTCCTTCAATATAACTCTATTTTTTTCGTTACTATCTGTCCCATGCATGTATGTGATATGGACCATTATGCTAACTTGCTCTGAGTGATAACATTGGCTTTGAATCTCATTTTGTAGTTGAAGGGTGTAGTTCTCAGCAAAATCAACCATTGATAACATAATACCAACATGAAATGTATCTCTACATATTCTAAAATGCTCTTCCTTCCATCGAGTCACATGCACAAGCTAAACATATTGTCGTGTATTTTCGATGAAATCCTTCATGAAGTCACATACTTGTACCTGGGAAGTCACCAATTGTATATTTTTTCTTTCCTGTCCTCCATCAATATTATATGAAACATACTTAAATATTTGCAAGACAACCTCCTTCCTCCCCAATTCATATTCATCACTTACATGGATGCACTTGCTCAGTAATGTCGTTCCACCGCACTTGGGTCATGTCCCATCTAAGCAAGATTTTTGATAAAATGTACAACCCTCTGGCCTTGTACATAAGATGTTGTGAATAAAGTGTCTAGATAATGGTGGCAAAAATCTAAATGAGCATTCTTGTAAAAGGGTGTTACGCAAAACACGAAAAAAAAATGGTATGTGTCATAACAATAACCATACTCAATGTGATATCTACAACAACATGTGTTACAAATTGTGTTTATTTCAACATACCAAGGCTTGCATTTATGGAAAGATCTTTAGCCCAAGTTAAGTGAACTTTGTACTATTTTGAATCTCTCATACAATTTTGTCTGTGTAATTTCAAGAAAATGTTTAATATGGGGTTCATGGTCCCTAGACCCCCTTCTCAATTTTAGTACATTTTTTTGGTTGAAAGAAGGCCTAGTGTTCTCATGCCAGAAATATCGTACTAGTCCCTTAACTGCTCTAATTAAATTCATGTCAGAAAGAGGTAGCCTACCAGTGAAGGCCCGCAAATATGTTGGGCCACCTGTGTTGAGGCTATCTCATTTATGATAATACTTTCTAAGGGTTTTGACATTGCATTTCATGATATAAGAGGTTTGTTGTAGCAACCGATGTTTTCTTGTGATTTTGCTGACAATTTATTCTCACAAGAAATGTCAGGCTACATTGCGATCTTTAGAACGTGATTTCTTACACATTCTTTGAGAATAATCTACAAGGTTTCTAAAAATATGACGACTTGTTTCTAAACTTTTGACTATTTTAATGCCTAAAATTCTCCTAACAACAATCAGAATTTTAGATTTTAACAAAGACAAAAATAATTGACATTTAGCACCATCTGATTGCGGTTCAAAATATTATTTAATGATTTTATAAGAATGATAAAGAATAGTACGGTTAGTTAAATTTCCTTCAAGTGATGCTATACCACTTTCATCAAATTGAATGCATATAGGAGTTCTTCGCCGCACATTGCCTAATCTAGGTATGGATGATGAACCCCTATTCTGACACTCTTGACCTCTTTGTCATGGAGTTAACAACGTTGCAATTCTTTCCCCTTTAGTCACTAGAGGATCAAATCTAAGAGGAGAGTGGACATGGGATTGACTAGTTTTTGGAACGCCCGATTGTCCAACAAGAGGTTGCACCACATGAACTTATTCACCACAATGTTGTGCACCAATTGCCTCTCTAATTTCATCCATTTTATAATCATCTCCAAGAAAATTCTCCATCATCTAGTCATTCAAAAAAAGTTTTCTTGATGAGATACTACATGGATTGGTCTCTATTGAACTCCTGCACTTTGCTTATGGTGATGGAGGAGAAACAACATTGACATCTATTTCGCTAGAAATTGGATTTCCCTCTTCTGAAAGCCTATGATTTGAGATATGTAACTTTTCCTTTTCTCTTTCTTCTTCTACGTTTTTGATTGGTTTCTCTTTCCCTGAAGACATTCTTCCTCGATTCCGTCGGTTCCCCATGTTGAAAGAGAAAAATTGGCTTCCAAGCCACCCACCACAAATTTTTCCTTGTATTACAAAATAAGACACAACTAACAATTCCAATTCGAAGTGGACAAATTTGTTTTCGTAATACAAAAGAAGACACAACTAATAATTCCAATTCCAATTGGACAAATTTGTCTTGGTATTATACAAGAAGACACAACTAACAATTACAATTACAGTTGGATAAAATTGTCTTGGTATTACACAACTAACAATTCCAATGGACAAATTTGTCTTGGTATTACACAAGAAGACACAACTAATAATTCCAATTCTAAGTGGACAAATTTGTCTTCGTATTACAAAATAAGACACAACTATTAATTCCAATTCCAATTGGACAAATTTGTCTTGGTATTATACAAGAAGACACAACTAACAATTCCAATTACAATTGGATAAAGTTGTCTTGGTATTACACAACTAACAATTCCAATGGACAAATTTGTCTTGGTATTACACAAGAAGACACAACTAATGTTAGCCTATGGCTTACCTTTACCAATCAATAGGTCTAAATTGTCACCTATATTTGTATTATTCATTTAGGATATCAGTAATATATCCTCAAGTGATGAATAATGATTTATTTAAGATTTCCTAGACTAGTCATCATGCATGCTTTTAGGATCTAGAGAAAACATCTCTATGAGGTGGCATCACCCATTGTACTATAAATATGTAACATTGGAATGAATACATAAGAGTGTTGGCTAGTGAGCCTTTTCCGCCAGATTCTTGTTCTTGTCTATATTTTATCAATTGGTATCAGAGCTCTTATGTTCTTAAGGGACTGGTAGTCATTCCATGATAGTAATTCATGGGAGGCCATTAAAGAGCCAATGATGAAGCTCAAGGATAAAAAGAACATAAGATGATTGAAGCACATATGCATATACAACCACGAGGATGCATGGAAAGTAGAGATAGTAGGAGAGGGCATGGCATATTTAAAGTAAGAAGTGGCATGCATCTTCTCACCTAACAGTCCATGCGCCTATGCATTATGATGAAGCTAAAGAGGACCAATTGACAAGCTACATCATCAAGGAAACAGATTCAGGTGCAATCAAATCTGGTCTGGTCATTTAAAGTTCTAAATCAAATTGAATGCTTGGATGATATTTGTGAGGAGGAGCCTACTAGAAAGAGGTAACATATTTTATTTTATTTTCATCTTGTGCTTTAATCTCTTCACCTCTACCTAATCTATCTGATCTTTAATCTCTTCACCTCTACCTAATCTATCTGATCTGAATACCCGTCTGCAAAAACGTATCTAATTTTTTATTTTTTTTGGTGAATAATTCCTGAAAATCTTTAGGTTTTGTCATCTCTGATGTCAAATATGAAAATTTAACAGTCCTCGTGCACTTCACCCAACGACCACCATCATTTTCTGAACCTGCATTGACCTCTTGCAAGGATAAATTAACAAATCGGTCAATCCTCCTCCAAGCTCACTAGTGTCGATCTTTTTTTTTTTTTTGGGTCAGCAAGATCCAATTTACTTTCAAACTTCTCATCTCAGATCATGTTCCTCATTTTACAGACATATTTTTCAAGGGAATTCTTGGTATCCATCCGATCTACACAACCAATCCACTAAATATTTTCCAAATAGCATCACATCCATCCCATTTTGATGAGAGTTTTGAGAGTTGTATTCGAGCATATTAAAACCACTAAAATATTCACCATTCATTCCATCTATCAAGCTCCATCCAAATTATTACCTCCATTCTTCTCCCAACATACCCTCTCCTCCACTTCAAAAATAAAATAAAATAAAACAATAACATCAAGCGATCAACCCAACAAATTAGTTGTGAACTTGTCAGTGGAAAATTTGATTCAGATCAATGTTTAAAGTCTTTTATTCGTCTCTCGAGTGAGTTGTGTATAACTTAATATGATCCATGGCCGAATTCAAACGTTAGCCATAGATAGAGGGCGAGTCCCAGTTATTATTCTCTGCATACTCTACCTTGGTGACGGATCAACATTCAATAACAGAGCCCCACGTTCGCTAAAAATGACACATTGTATTCAACATTTGTTGAACAGGTTCACTTCCACTTTGCTCTTCCTTTTAGTGTGACAAACAATCTCATACTGAGATAAATTATGCCCGACCGAGCGATCTGGTGCATCTTTGGCGCGATTTGATCAGTACTCAGATCTGGATCTTCCTATAATTGAACCGAATACTAGCACAAAGCTGTGTTTGAATTTATTTTTGGATTGTAGACTTTATTTTCAATGATCATATCATTAGAAAAAGGACAAATCATAACATTTTGGGGCAGTACAACAAGATAACAACCTCCATATGGAAGACTGATATTTCTTTAGCGACAATTGAAATATTTCCTTCAAGAGCTTAGGAAGATGGTTTCGTCAGTTACAACCTTATCTCATTTTCTGATCCATGCTGTTAGCGACAAAAAATGTAATGGTATTTTTGAAAGCCTGTTCATATCCCTTTCATTTTTACTTGTTATTTTTGTGGCCAATGTCTTATCCATTCTAGTTCTTCATCGATTTTCAGACGATTGATTTTTCCCAGCATCCTTAAATTTTCCCCTCTTGACCTGCAATACGAATAAAATTGTTAGCCCTTATTTATTACATCTAGTCACTGTCCTAAGTTGACACACAAACCAAGGCCACATGCCATGCAATTCATCCAAGCTGAGCGCTGAGCACCATGTCATTTTATTCCTCATTGATAAGTTATATGAGTATTTGTGTTATAAAAACCACGAGTCAAGCTATGATTATAAACTAAGTCTCGGGTTAACTCATAGTTTTGACTTGTATGCCAAATTAATACATTAAGCTGAGCCCACGAGTCATAGCAAACGCAATCAACTCAAACAAGTCGACATATACAACCATAGATCAAGCCACGGGCATATGAAGAATATCTCATCGGTATAATTGTCGAATATTGAGTTTGATATGAAGAACCACGAGCAAAGGGGATTTGCACCGAGCCTCAGATTTGATTTACCTCTGTTAAGTTTTTTTTGTTAAGATTACAGGTCACTGAGCTTGTAGGAGTATGTAGGCGACTCATGGAAACACACAAAGCCTAAGCTGTTAGCTGTCAAGCATCAAACTGTAAGCTACAAGTTGTAAATGAACATGCAGGGAACTAGAACTTCCACCGTTCAACTACACACCACGGCTTTACAGAGCCCCCTCCTCCGATGAGCTTTTGCAAAAGAGGAAGAAGTTCCTCGGCCCCTCTCTCTTTTATTATTACCAGAAGACGCTGAAGATTGTTGAAGGGAAGATGCAATACCTTTTTTATGAGAATGGACATCGAGATCTTGATTCTTTTGCAGGTATCGTGACAGTTTCCTGTCGGCATTGTCGTCCAGATATTGTAAAAGCCATCAGGGTTCAAAATGAAACACTACAGCATGAAACAACAATATACCTTCATCATGCAATAGGAATTTTGCAGATCCACTAGCTTCCAAAATGCCCAAAAATCTCAAGGCTGTTTACTTTGTCAATTCAATCTCAGAAGCAAATGAATTAGCCACATTGATAGGTCAATTATACAGTGGAAATCATGACATGATTTCACTTAGAAATGCATACCATGGTGGGAGTGATGGAACAATGGGATTGACAACTCTTTTGGATAGTTGTAGTCCCTCAGCAGATCTATCAAACAAATCTTGCATAGGGATGGTTGCCTTATTTGATAAGGAAGAGGTAGGGTCAAATTTAGTGCAAGGAGCAGGGGCACCCATGATGTTTCAAGCTATGAAAAAGATTACAAAATGCCTGACTCATAGATTTCCAGAGGAGGTATTATTTGAATGTACAATCCACAAGTCTTTTCTTGTTTCTGCAGATAGTACATGGAGTACATCCAAATTTTTCTGAGAAATATGAAGATCATCATCAGCCTAAATTGCAGAAAGGCATCGTGATCAAACATAATGTCAATCAACATTATGCAACAAACACTTTGACTGTGAATGGAGTCTACAGGAAATATTGATTGTCTACAACATACCGAGGAGAGAATAATGATTCATAGCCCAGGTGGTGGGTAAAACTCAAGAATCATCATTCAATCAAGGTTAATCCAGAATTTCCAAGTAGCCATAAACTTGCATAAAGAGCCCTGAAGAGCAGACAGTCCAAAGAAATTTCAGTTTTGCAGTTTTTAAGACTTTTTGAAGGCCTACACTTTTGGCAGCTCAGACCAGTTCCAAAAGGCATTTTTAGTTGTCGAAAGCTCCTCTTTCGGTAACTAATCTCACTCTGTTTCATGCCTTTAAGCTGTCGAAATCACAAACACATGCATAAATTCAGTGTTTGTGCACAAACCGGATATCTTTTCTGCCAAATCATCTCATGAAAGTTCTAATCGAACGATAGAATTTATTGGAACAAAGATTATCCTCCCTTCAAGTTTATAAGGCAGATACAAAGGAAAATAGGTCAAGGAGGCTTTTCTACTTTAGCAAAAGTGTTGCCCAGCTGTCAAAGGAAAATGTCAAATGTTTTGTCATCCTCCTGAAGACTGTAGAAGATATCAAGATGATTCGAGAGTCCTTTTTCTTCTCAAGGATAATTCATGTGGCACTTAAAGACTCAATTTTAAATGGGATCTAATCCCTTAGACATAGGATCTAAGTTATAGTTGTTGTATTTGATTTTACTTAGAGATTTATTTAGATTTGAGATCCATTTATTTCAATATCTGGAAACTGTTTGTAAAGGCTATAAAGCCAAGAACATTTGATGAACGAGGGGTTCAATTTTGAGTTCTAAACTATACTGCTATTGTGATAGAGATTCTTTCTATAATATGTTCAGCCTGCAATCTTCTTTCACTGTTATTGTCAGATCTTCTTTTCTCTTTCTGTTATATGCTTATGAGTTGAATTATGTTCTTTATCTATGTTTACATAGTCCATTGGTGACTATCATCTCACTATCCGATTAGTAAGCAAATGATCATAAGTATTTATTGCTGATCTATTAGCCCATCATATCTATTGTTTTATAGACGCATGTTCTGGTTAATTGATTAGTCTTTTTATCCATTTGATTCACCTATCTGATAATAGCTCTTAAAGGCCTTGCATTGTTTGAATATCCTTAAACAGTCTTGTGATACAATCCAGTGAGTTAGATATTCATCTTGATCCAACCTCATACCCATTATTGAGTAAATCATTGAAAGATTATTTAAGTTACCAGGCATCTCTGAGATACAACCTAGGAGAGTTTCCTGGAGTGATAACACATGCAATCAGTGCAAGTTATCCACGTGATCTACAACAATGCATAGAAATGTGTTGGTAATTAAGGCAAGTTAACGAGCATTGCTGCAGAACATTTATAAGTTGGACCAGATCCATTATCTGTGCAACTTACAAATTATCAAGGGAGCATGCGCAGTTGGGTGCTTCAAGAAATTGAGAGCAGATCGATACCTGTGGTTATTATCGAGCATAGGTGATGTGCTTTTGACAACCGAAGAATACCAATTCCTTTATTTGATCAGTATGGAGGATAATGACACAACGATAAAGGAATGGAATGGTCTCGTTGAGGAGTACAAAAAGATGGGTACAATGTTTAAGGATTTCAGGCGTAAGGTATAGTATTTTTCTTTTTTGGTCCAAGATGAATTATTTGTTTATGATGCAATATGTCCACATTATTAACAAAGAAACAACTCACAAATGATTTGATAGAATGTGGTCAATTTGATTTGAAGATTGAAGCACTTTGGTAAGAAGGGTAAAAACAATTCTTCATAATTGATGGGATACTATATGTTATATGTTAAGTGAGTGGTTGTTTCACATCAGAGTTGAAATTGTAAAATACACATTGAATTGGAATTGTATGGAAAGTGCAAGAATGGTCTTCAATTCATGGTCAAGATCAAAGTCTATTGATGAAAAGAATCATGAAAGTATGTTTGAGGATCACCACTGTTAGAGTCAAAGTTGAGTGAAGAAAGTATGGGATTTGAAGGTTGAATAAAATATAATTGAGGGTTTCAATGCTTGTAACTATTGATAAATTTAGTTTGTAAAAGGGGTTATAAGTGTTTACATAAGAAGTCTAGTTGTAGACCTCATGGTACATCATTTTTTTCTTCTTTGTCCTAGATCCACCCGAAATTGAACAAGAGGATATCAGGAACACCTTGCATTGTGTGTGATGGTGAAAGATTTCTTGAATTTTTTCATGGTATTGTGTCTAGTTTTGACACTACACTTGTACTGTATAACTATTCACACATGAAATCCACAACAAGTTAATGTAAGCACACAATTAATGCCAGTGAAGCACATACATTAAAGACCAAGTAATCAAGAAGCAACAAATATATCAAATTGGCAATCACATCAACATTGGACACATCAAGCTCATAATCAAGGACTCAAAACATCATCAAATTTGAAGATCAACTCAACTTTGAAATCAACATTTATTGTAAACTTGCAAATAGTATTTTTTTTTGTAAGTAATCAAGATCAACTATAATTATTTTGTAAGTGTCCAATCAAATCAAGTTGAATTTCTTTGTAATTGGGTGCATTCTTGGTTGAGACCGACACCCAAGATTCATTGTAACTTTGAGTCGAAATTGACAAGGTTGRGTAAAACTCAAGTCATTGTTATYACAAGTTTGAATGCATTTTCGGTGGTAACCGACATCCTCAACTTCCTGGAAGCAAGTTCAAGTGAGCGAGTACAAGTGAGCCAGAAGAGAAAGTGAACGAGAGGTTCAAGTGAGCRTGTTCAAATGGAGTGAAGTCGTGAATTACTATAGTTTCTGAATACTCTAATAAACACCACTGAAGACAACACAATAATATTGAACAAAGCAACTCTTCAATCAGTGCTAACTTGTTTGCAAGTGACGCAAGCTAAAGTTAGACTTCTTCAAGCACAATCCCAACTATTGAATGATGAGTTGATAAATCTCAAAAATCAATAGCCAATGAAGTATTATGAACTAGTTTTTGTTCAAAACAACCCTCTCTATAATGATCATGATGATAATGATGATCAACAGTCAGTGAAAGAGAATCTCAACGAGCCAACTTCAGAAGAAACTTCCAATGAAGATGAAGTTGTTCAAGTTCAGGATAATCAGACTCAGAATACTCTTTTCAAGCCCATCATCAGACCTTGGGAATAAATCATTTACAACAAGAATACAACATGACTTGGATATGACAAGGAAGTTACCTTTCATATTCCCGATTATTCCAGACCAATCAAGTTCCAAAGTGATGGATTCCTTCAAGAAGATTCACTTTCACCTGTTCTAGTTCAGCATTAGAATGATAAGTGCCATTATTGCAATTGAGTTGGTCACATGGAGAATCATTTTTTTGATCTCCATCCTTGCCAACATTGTGGCAAGCATAACCATTCTTCAGACAAATGTTCAACACTAAAGAAACCTGCAAGATTGAATATTCACTATGAGTGGATTGAGCCTTGGCAGTGGTCATCAACAACCAAGAGATTATATAAGTCTTACCGAAGAATTCAATCTTGGGTAAAGACAAATCTTTGTAGCACATAACATTTTTGTACCTCACATAAGTGGTCCCCTTATGGCGTATCTTTTGAGCATGGCCCTCACGGGATGAGATAACATGTGGTTTTTTCTGCATGCCCACTTTGTGTTGTACTCAAATGAAACAAGTATGGTACTCTCTTGAGCATCAAAGGAGGGAGTACAATGATGAAACTCTCACGCACCTTAACACGAGGAGTTCAAAATTCCAATGAAGACGGCTCATGAAACCACTTATGGTCTCTCCTTTCAACTGACAAAGGGGGGAATTGATGATGGAATTGGTTGTTTACAGAAAGTTTCGACAACAACAAACATCAAATATGCCAGATGAGCATGAAAGTTTCCAAATGGGCAACTGCGGTTTGTAGATGACAGACTTTGGCAGAATTATGGTTCAATAACTTGCAATTGAATCATACACATTATACATTGAGATGTTGTTGGACACCTAAAAGTGTCAAAATTGGTTAGTGGTCATCCAAAAACCATTAGATACATGGTATCAATTGGTCAGTGGTTACCTCAAACCACAGATTCAGAGAGCACTTTCAATGATACACCGATAGTAGAGTGGTGAAACTACATGTTCACCAATTAGCAGAAGACATCAGATTCTTCTAGCTCAAATACTTGGCAAAATGATCAAATTTTCAAGAAATCATGGAATGTTCAGACATTGACACTGTTCACTTCCATATCTCATCTCTCTTCTAGTTCATTTCAAATGAACAAATTCAACATCTGGATTGGTGGTTTTTCAGGCAGTTCTTCATTGAGGCTCAACTCAGGAGTTTCAGTATGAAGACTTGGAATTGATACTAATTTATGCTTAATTGCTGGTATTATTGATCGGACTTGTGATTGAGGGGGGGATTGTTAGCCTATGTCTTACCTTTACCAATCAATAAGTCTAAATTGTCACCTATATTTGTATTATTCATTTAGGATATTAGTAATATATCCTCAAGTGATGACTAATGATTTAGTTAATATTGCCTAGCCTAGTCATCATGCATGCTTTTAGGATCTAGATAAAATCTCTCTATGAGGTGGCATCACCCATTGTACTATAAATATGTAACATTGGGGTGAATACAAAAGAGTGTTGTCTAGTGAGCCTTTTCCGCCATGTTGTTGTTCTTGTCTATATTTTATCAACTAACAATTCCAATTGGAAACATTTGTCTTGGTATTACACAATAAGACACAACCAACAATTCCAATTCAACAAATTTGTATTCCAATTCCAAGAAGACACAACCAACAATTCCAATTCCACTTGGACAAATTTGTCTGCCAATTCTTCCCACAATTGTCTTGCAATAGTACAAAATTGTCTATGAATTAAAAAACAAGACTAAAATAACAAAAACATGTTTGTGCGTGCTATTTTTGTGTGCAAATGTCGGGTGTGTTTTGTCGGGCTTGAGATAGGTGAGGTAGAGAAGTGTGCTTGGCACAAAAATATGCCCATTAGGAATGCAAACACGTTCCTAGAACGCATGCGCACTAAATCATGTGTGCATTCTAGGAACGTGTACGCGTTCCTAGAGAGCATGGGTGAGAGACAATTACAAGGATTCTCAAGGAATAAGAGGGAGGGCGTGTTCTTAATGTAATGGATATATCATTTATTATATACCAAACATATTTATGAATAAATATGTATAGGGGTTTGGGGATAGCTAGTACCTAAGGGCTTAGGATTGAAAGTGTTTTAAAGCATAGACAAATGGTTAGAGCACCAAGATGTGGGTGATGTGGGTGCAAGGGTTGTGGGGCATTTAACAAGAGGTATATGGATAGTTCACTTAGGGATTGAGTGTGTGGGGGGGGGGTTAATGGTTGAGTATAGGTTATGCATAGCATTAGATGGAGCTAGGGGGGTCTAGGTCATGGTATAGGTCAAGCTCTAGGTCATGATCTAGGTCATGGTCATGGTCTACGTCTAGCTATAGCTCTATGTCGTGGTCTAGGTCATGGTCATGGTATAAGTATAGTTCATGGTCTACGTCTAGATATATATCTATGTCATGGTATAGGTCATGGTCTAGGTCTAGGTCTATGTCAAGGTCTACGTCATGGTCATCATATAGG
>SNQJ01S0080699.1:27869-39999 GCA_010110895.2 Picea sitchensis | reverse complement strand
TTCGATGAATTCTATCTACAACAGGGAGAAGGTATTTTTCTGGAATATTGAGAACTACGAAGTACAATTCCTTTCTTTGAATGAAATACCAAACAATTATGAACAATGTAATTTCTCTATTTGTTCTCTTTCAATTTTTTGAATGCCAATATTTTTTGTATAAATGATCACCTAAAAGAATGAAAGACTTTAATTTTCCTTTCGAAAACCAAACAGGGATGGGATTAAGAAAGGACGAGTAATCAATGAAAATAAAATACTCAACAAGCACCCAAATCAATCTTTCAATGAAGATACAAATAAATAATGACAAGAAAGTGTTCCTTTAAATGCAAATGAAAAAATGACTTCTCAATCATCAAGCAATCCAGCACATGTAATCAATCCAAAAATTCAAATCCAATCAAAGACTTTCAATCGAACAAGCACTCAGATACAAGGTCAGAGATTATACCCTTGTCGATAAAAATAAAAAAAAACGAAAAAGATTGGAAAAAGACTAAAAGAGAGGTGTTCGATCTCTGAAACCAATCAACAACAAGTCAAATATTTAGAAAACAGTCATATGTTGGCATTTAAAAGTCCCTCCTAGTTGATTAAGGAAAAAACTGGGCATCAACAGAGGCTAAGACCCAACTTAAAAAATTTCCCAGACACTGCCGCAGGCTGATAGCATATCACAGTGCGAAAATCAATAGTTTCCGCAGGCCAGAAACAGATAGGGTGCGGAAATCCCACATTGAAGAAAACAACCAGGGTGCGGAAATTAAAGGTTTTCGTAGGCTATGTATAGGGTACAGTGCGGAAGTGTTTGTAAATCAAGTAATTTTGAGAAGAGGGTAAATGATCTAAGTGGACCTTCAAATCCAGAGAGCCTGAGTGGATCTCTCATAGACTCAGAGACTGATTTCAAGTAAAAAGGACAAGTTAAAAGCAAATGGCCAACAAAAAACCACAATCAAGTTGTATCCCCAATGGAGTTGCCAATTTTGTTATTGGATAAATCGGTGAATGCGGACATAAACTAATCTCCCTAGATCTACTTGGATCTAGAACAAAACAAGATATGACATGACGCTTTCCCTAAGTTGCTACCACTGAATTTTCTACCAAATAAGGAATATATGACATACCTTTGGATATCACTTCCTTATATCTATGTTGTCCCTGCTTCGCTCCGGTGGTCTTGTGAGATCAGATTTGCAATGACACAAACCAACCAAAGTGAAAGTAACAATTGTAGATTCAATGGAGACCTAAACATGTGATCAAGGAGTCATGTAATAAAGCACTAATTATTTTATGGGAAATAAACATGTCACTGTATCATATTAAGTAAAAGTGGAAGATACAACCAAACTGCCTTGATGTCACAAATTCCCTTTCAGTGGTCCTTTGTTCCAACACACACATACACTTTCTCTGAATTTGTATGAAGATGGTCCACGAAAGCTTGATGGACAAATGGAGACCTCAAGCATCAGTTGTAATGGGATCCTTCACACAATCTTCAGCCTATTCTTTCAACAATTCTTTGCTCAATCTTACTTAACCTTTTCCATGAGAAATCCATTATTATATAAGAGAAGATGAAGTGGTTACAAGGATGAGGATGATCCCACCAAATCATATAAAACAGTAGGATCACAACCATATGGACACCACCTCATATTCTAGAAGATTCCCTTTCTATAAACTTCATGAAACTTCTTCCTTTCCTTAGCTTCAAACGCCGCCACACCCTGCCTATATAACAACATGCAGAAATCCCGCGAGCCAGGCATAGAGCAGCCTACAAAAATAAAGGATATCCGCACTGTGTACCACTGTTAGCCTGCGACGTCATTATAAAAATGTGCCTTGTAGAGGAAGAACTTAATCATTTTCCTCATGTAAAATATTGTTTTGGAAGCCCGAACACATGCTTGTAGGGTCAACATCAGAGTGACCAAAATAATGTGTAACAATCTCCATTTTTAATGTAATGTAGTACCTATAGCATTAATGCACTAGATCCCATTAGAACTTTGTAGTTAAGCATGCTTGGACTAGAGTAGTACTGGGATGGGTGACCTTTCGAGAAGTCCTAGTGTTTTACATGCCTATGGAATTTTTCAAACTCAAACCAATTTATTCCACATGCATCATGGGAATTATTCTACTCTCACTTTCTCATATATAATCAAGGTGAAGGAGGTCCTTTGAGTAGGAAATGGAGTGTGATGTAAAGCTTGTTGCGAATGAAGCGTAGCCAACATCACTTTCTCTTCATAGATAAGCTACCACCATTCTAGACGGTTTGTGTTCTACAATGTTTTTTCTATTTTATTCATTAATAGAAGTTGGGTTTTATTGTATTTCTGCATTCTCTACTATATTTTTGTTTGTATCTCATTTCATTCTCAATATAATCTAGATCAAATGAGATAGTGGTTTTCCATTGGAAACACGTCTTCTTTTAATTGGCGTCGCATTTCAAAAGGAAAAAGGGAAACCACCATCCGGGGCATGTGATAATAGTTTGTGGTTTGGAAGAAAACCACTCCTAACCCCTCTGATGCGAGATACACTTGGTAGTTGACAACGCACCCCATGGCACTGACATGTCATACTAACATGTCATACTACAATAGATTCAAGGACTATTAGAAGAAATTTGGGCATGCCAAAAGGGCATCCACAAGACCAACCACCAGCTGACACCTGGATAAGAGGGACCCACAGGAGGATACCAAGGGCACAAATTATTAACCCTAAACTTGATGATGTGTGGTTTGTCCCCATGCCACATTGATGCCACCTTGGACCAACACGAGGCCGCTAGGTGTCCATGGGGCTCTGTTGATGTCACACATGAAATCACTCAAATTTCACGCCTTCCCCTAATTTAAAGCTTTTCACCAATGACATGGTGACGTGTGGCACTCAAAAGATTAAAATAGGGGAAAAAATCCTCATTAGGAACGAGGATAAATATCTCTAAAGTGCCAACTCAGATGCCATAAATTTCAAACAAACTACAACAACCTCCTCCTATGCAAATTCCAATGGTCCATAGGTAACCCAAGAACTCGTATAGTCCTTGCATTCATTTCTACACCTAATTTATATCATTAAGAATGTAAAATGGTTACTGGTACAAACCATAGAAAGTCGTAGTCATCTAAGAAACCTTCAATAGTGGATGAGCCCCTAATAAACATGATGATGCTATTTTTGACCCAGTCCTATCATTTCCTAACTCACGCCCAATTATTCATAGTGCCCAGACCAATTCTAACAATGACAAGGATTACTTACACTTATAGGAATCAAACCTGGCTCGATCCAACATCCCACAAACTTTCAATTTCCCTGAACTGATTCATTGGTGTGAAAATAATTAGCAAGATAACATGGGAATTGTGATGTCCATAGATGGACATCGAATTATCTACAATTTATCTCGAGATTCCCTGGCCCAAGCACTCTATTTCCCTGAAGCCTCCTATGAAACCATGGAAAAACACACATTAGAGGTTGAATATTGGGAATTGTCTCAGTGTGATAAATAAAGATGGTTAGAGAAACCTTCTATCCCCTAATGCTCCACTATAAACTAGTACTCCACCTCCATTTAATTTGACATGTTCCCTAAAATTACAAGGGAATATTTGTCCATTATCTTCCAAATCCTAGGTTATGACCATGACAAGGTGGTTGATGAGGCTATCCTCTGACTTTTCTCTCTTTTTTGGCCCCTAGAATTCACTAGTCTCCTTAAGTTTGACTACTGACAACTCTTGAAGGAATTCATACAAGCTCGACTGAAGAATGTCCATAGCACTAGATCCTTTAGATATCAATCCTAATTTGTATATCTCATCCTTTCCCAAAATCACCCTTACTTTGAGTCTTTGGGGAATGAAAATCATAGATGAGACTGGGAGCTTGAATCCAATCAATGAATGGACTCATGAGATGAGGATATAAGAAAAAAATAGAGGTTTCATCCTCTATGTAAATAAATACATGAGTGGCATATATACCCTGATACATGGCACTCAACTTTCTAGAGTCATCCTAGAAATGAGGCATATCCTGTAGAAAAACAAAGATGCTACCACAAGATATTGGTACCTAGTAGAGGATCATACCATCATTAGGGTGTATGGTTTTGAGCAAGAACCATTCAAGCTCCCTAGTTTCTTAATACCAAGGATCATGACGTTGGAATATGTTATACAAAGGTTGATGGAATATGGTGATGGATGGAATATCCAACATAGAAAATCCATTACCTTCCCATTGCCACAGGAGGTTGGCCCCTTCTTAGTTTAGAAAATAACAACTTTTGTTTCCACCGAAGAAAAGCTTAAATAGTTTGATTTCTAGAAAGGGGAAGGATGAGTATATGATCCCCATGGTGTCATATCTACAAGGAAGTCAACCTACAAACAACAACCAAATGTGTTGGTATAAAAGAATACCAACACGAAGTTTTGGGAAGAGGTAAGACAAATCTTAGGAAATGGGACCCCCAACCAAATTGCCTCATTATCTCAAGCCAACACAGTCTAGACCACCTATCCTATAAAAATATCATACTCAAAAATGCAGTTAGGAATGCATGTGGATGGTTAACATAATAAAATACCTAAAGGGGATGAGGAGGTGGAAATAGAGGATAGTGTGACAAGGAGTTTAGATAAAGGGAAAGGTATGATACAAATAACACAAGGGGGGAGTGATTTTGAGGGGCCAACCTTAACTATTGAACACCTCTCCTCAACCATGCTATCAGTAAGAGTCATAAAGAAAACAAATTCCAGTGGGGAATCAACATAAAATCAACCCTCCTTATTCTCTCACTACCTGGATATCAAAAGGCAGAATATGGAGATGAAAAAGGATATGTACCTCAAAGCAGTGGGAGAGACAACCCAAACAAAGATACGAACAACAATAGGTTATCGACAAGGCACCTTCAATTTGGTCTTGTTGGAATATAAAGTTCCAAAACCACCCTCCCTAACAGACTCTAAGGCAAACCAGATCAAGCTCAAGCTGGGAAATAGTCAACCCATTGAAATCGTTGACTTGCACAATTAGACAAGTGACATGCTATACAAAGGGTTACTTTAATCCTCTGCCATTCAAAGAAAAATGAGGGAAATGATGTACAAAATTAACAGGCAACTGAAGCAAGAGAATATTTCCACCAAGGAAAATTAAAATAAGATAGTAGAGCTTGAAAATAATATCATAGCTCTAGGAATAAACGCTAAAGATCCCACTACCATGGGAGAATCAGTGAAGTAGAAAGATACTAAAATCAAGGTATTGAGAAAGATACTTCACCTCTGTAAATCTCAACATTTGCAAACTCCAGAGTTGTAAGTTAGCCATGAAGAAAAACGGTCATAACAAGGTTGCAGAGTGAGAATGAGAGGATACAATAAGAAAATGAGACTCTCTAAAATCAATAAGTTCATCTGGTCCAAACAAAAAAGTAAATAAAATAGCAAGCCACCTTGACAGACCCAACAAAAGGATTAACTAAGGTGATGTACGACCTCAATGCAAAAGTGATGGAGCTAGGCATTATGACTAGCCAACTCAAAAACAAAGATGCAAGAGTGATAGAGTTGGAAGAACAATAAAAGAGAAGGAAAGTCTCGTTGATTCAAACAAATGTTGCTAAAGAAGAGGCCCTAAAAGAGCTGGAGAAACTGAAGACAAAAGTGACAGGAAAGTCAACCCTTAAAGCAACCAAGTATTGCATTTGGGATATCATATCCACTTTTCTATCCAATAATTGGTCTCATTTTTCCCTAATAGGTGATGATCTTGAGCTAATTACCTCAACCAAGAAAGATATAACCAAAAAAACCAATGAGCTAGAAAATAAACCAAAGTTGGATAATGACATCATAAAGTTCCTAAACAACAGGACTAAGGAGCATCTTAAGAATCTCAACGTCAATGATAGAACCACCATCATAATTGATGCTAAAAATGTTCTTACTAAAAGAAGGAAAATGCAAAATGATGAGAGTATTTTGCATGAAATGACAGGGGAAGTAGCCTCCTTCAAAAGGATTTTCACCGAGCTCATCAAAATAGGGTTTCCACCGCCCTAGGATGGGAATGGAGACATACTACCCTAAAATAAATACCAAGGGCTGTTGGAGAAAAGCATAAATAATGACAATAGATTTGATAAACTACAAGGAGTATTGTTAGGCTAGGATGTCCTAAAGATGCTGGTTGGAGACTTTGAAATTTTCCATAGACTAAAGGGGATTTTTAAGAACCTGCCCCATCCGTCTATGAGAGATACATCAATCTAGATGAGGTGATAAGGGAAATGAATGAAAAATGGGAAAGTTTTGGCATCACATGTGTCAATATGCGAAGATCCCTTTGGGAAAGTAGGGAGAATCAAGTGGCACGTGACATGCCTAGAGATGGAGGTTAATAAAGTAAAAGGATATGTAAAATATTTTTACCATGGTGGGACCCCTCCAAAAATAACAGGTGGTTTGAAATAATAAAGAAGCAATAAGTAGGCTCAAGAAGCTGTTTTGGACAGAGCACAATGCTATAGAAGAGGAATAAGGTGCTCTTTTTAGAGGTGGACACTTTGGGGAATTAAAGATATTCTTATACTCAAAGCTGCAATATCACAGATCTTAGGCACATGTAGATGATGAAGGCAGTAGGCCTCAAGAGATTCATACAACACGATGTATTAAGTTTGTAAAATTCATATTCATATTCTTCCATTGTAATCTTTTTTTTTAGTAAATCCACTTCTACCATTTTTGGATGATTATATTAGATCTCATTAATAAAATCTCAGTGCAATAGATTAGAATTTCATTTAGTGTAATTGTGTGATGTTTGTCATGGCATAATTGATTTCATTCTATATGACCAACTCTTTTCATCTTTTGCTTGATATATTTGAATATATGCAAAGGGTTCTTCCTATGTTTGAATGTATGAAGTTTTAAAGGATGTACAAGCATACACTTTCACAGATATTGATTCTCTTTTGTATACCTGTTGAATTCTTAATTGCTCAACACATTTTTCTTTCTACAAATACTGCAATATTTATTCTTAGAATTGCCTTGCATACTTAAATGTCTTTCCATTTTTTTTCCATCCATTCCTTTGAAATTCCAAATGTTTGAATGCGTATGGTAACATGCCTCTTGAGGTTGAGGGTTTTAGTCATTTGATCTTAAATTATCTAAGGGTTGAGATATAGAGAGAGAGATCCAATAAATTCTCACAATATTTTATACATAAGCATGGCTTCAAGGCTCAAGTTGAGTCTTATCCCTTGAGGTTCCTTGGCATAGTTCCATAAAAAACCTAGAACATCTCAAGGAACAACATTTGAAATGGTGTCGTTACGAGGGATTAAACTTTGAAGTGATTTTTCCCTGAGGTACGACATTGTAAGCTCCAATTCTTGACGATGAAAAAGTCTCAAGCACTTGGCTGTTAATATTTCACTTGGCGACTCCACAATGGTAAATATGACATATACAAGAAGACATACCAGAACCCTGATCCTGCTTAGATTCCAGTTTATCCAGATCTAGAAAATCTTGTTACCTGGAGAAATAATAGGGAGATACAACTCTCTTCTCCCCTAGGTAATACTAATTTACAATTATCTCCTTTTCCTGGTCACAAAGTAGGTGAATCTGTAGATATGATAGACATACCTTTATATTTACACTCTTCTTTAAAAAATCCTCATAGACCTTTGATAGATCTAGAAATTTCTCCTCTAGAATTCCCTCAAGACGAAAGTTCCTATTTAATACCCTTCTTGAAATATCATGTATCCCCTCAGTCTTTTCAAGCTAATAATCTCATCCTTCAAAACCTAATTTCTAGACCGGGAGGGGGTAGATATGGGGTAAATCAACCCCCACCTCAATAAATTGTAAACCCTTGGGTAGCAACTAGATATGGTCCCCTGAATTTGCCTCCAAATGTCCATAACTTCCCTGACAAATATCAAAATCATTTACCAAAATATGATGGGGAGAAGGCCATCAATATTGAAGAGCATATGGGTGCATTCCAAGACTTCATTGATAATTTTTTTTTGGAACGTGATAATGTTTTCATGAGACTATTTGTTTGGATCATGGAAGGGGACATCAGAAAGTGGTTTAGGGGGTTACCTTCTACCTCAATTGGTACATGGAAATCAATAAAATTAGCCTTTATGAGACAATGGGGTGAGAAAAGAGACTGTATCTATTATCTAACTGAATTTGGCTCATCAAATAAGAAAGCAAATGAAAATGCGGTTGACTTTATTAGAAGGTTTAATAATATCTATAACAATATCCCTATTGACATGAAACCTTCACAATAAAAAACAAAGGTTACTTATGTTGGAGCATTTGAAGCTGATTTTTCCATGATGTTGAAGGAAAGAAGATCCCCAACCCTACTTATCATGCAATATGATGCAATAGATATTGAGAGAAATATGATTGTATCTGGAAAAATTAAACAAATAATGGATCATGTAGACAAAGACAAAAATAAATTCAAGGAAGAAGTTGGCACTTCTGATCCTAACAGAGACTCTCAAGATCCAAAAGATTGAAGAGAAGTCCATATTGATTAGGAATCTGTCAAACAAACTATCCGGGTTTGAGGTTGAGGGTAACAATGCAAATAAATATCCTCAGGAGGGAGGTCTTAGAAATCCTAACCAATTCATAAGACCCTTCAATCCACAAATGACGAGAAGGGAAAGAAGGAATGAAGAATAGCCCATTCAATCCCCTGTCAAAACCAATAATGATAACAATCTAATTGAAGATATGATGGATGAGGAATATGTTGATTTTCAAGAAGAAATTCACTTACTCCAATATGAAAATGATGATATTCATTTGACTCAAAATGATTATTGATGTTCTAGACCCATCGAAGGGGGAAATTGGACATAAATAAGCTGACAAGGATGTTTCCCCATTTAACATTAAGCATAAATTATCAAAGATCAAGATTCATGTGATTGTAATTGAATTGGATAAAAATCCCTCTTATCATAAGGAGGTTGAAAAATTCATGCATTGAATAGTAACTACAAATCAACCAGATACCTTTAATGTACAAGATGAATGTCCTACCATTGTATTCAGACCTCACATAGATGAGAAGGAAGATTTTGTTGCTCCTTTTTATGTAACACTGAATATTCATGATAAAATAATGCACACTTGCATGATGGACTCTGTAGCTTCACACAAACTCATGCCCAAAAAAAACATAGAAAAGTTGGGACTAGAGACAACTAGGCCATATCATGAACTGTACTCTTTTAATTCAAGGAAAGTTAAGTGTGGAGGTTTGATCAAAGACATGGTGGTTATCTTAGCTCAATTACATGTCAAAAGCATTATGATGGATGTTGTAGTGGTAGATGTTCCTTCCAACTATGGTATGTTTCTGTCAAGAACATGGGAAAGGAAGCTAGGAGGTACCTTGCAAATGGACATGAATTATGCCACAATGCTAGTATTTCGAGGGGAAAATAGGAGGTTGTACAAGGAAACCAAATTTTCCTATGTGGTGAGTGATAAAAAAAATCCCCCAAACCATCTAATATATGCTGCCGATGAAGACATGGGTTGCTGTATTTTATCAGTAAATGAGGAGTATGATGAAGCCCCTACACTTTCATATTTTTCCTCAAAGGTTTCTATAGAGGTCGATGGTGTATGGAAAATATATTTTGATGGAGCATATTCAAAAGGAGTGGGAGCTGGAGTAGTACTAATTTCTCCAACTAAGAAAGAAATTCCTTTGTCTTACAAGCTTGATTTTGAGGCTAATAAAAATGTGGATGAACATGAAGCTTTGATTCCAGCCTTGGAGGCTGCAAGAAAGTTGCAAATTACAAAGGCAACAATGTTTGGAGATTCAAAATTAGTAGTGCAACATTTCAAAGGCATATATCAAACGAGTAATTCAAGGATGAGGTCATACACAAATCGAGTTTCAGACTTAGTAGACAATTTTTATGAAGCATTCAACTTCACTACCATCCTTAGAGAGTTCAACCAACAAGCAAATTCCATAGCCTTGGCTGTTAGTACCTTTAGGCTACCCTCCATCCCTCAGGTCAAATATGAAATTGATATGCGATATAGACCATATATCCCATATAACATCAAGTACTAGCATGTATTTGAAGATGATCGAAAAATTAAGATATTTATGGAAGTAATGGACGAGTTTTCTAATACCCACATGGACTTAAAGGGAGATGCAAAGACCGAGGATGTGGTTGAAGGAGAAGCTGAAGCAAACCATGAGTTTATCAATGGCATGGTTTATCATAAAATCTTAAATCTTAAGAATAAATTTATTCCATAGGGGATGGTACCTCTATAACAACGTTTTGACAGAAATGATATAACTGTTAACCTATTGTTCTCCCAAAAGATGAAAATGTTGAAGATTGTAATATAGGGACATATCATGAAGCAAATCATATCAAGTTGTCTAAGGACATCTCTGCTGAGCATAATGAAAAATATTTGGATTTGTTCAAAGAGTACGTAGTGTTTGCATGGACATATGAATATTTGAAGACTTATGACACCAATATTATACAACACAAGATACCTCAAAAACTTGGTAATAAATCTTTCACGTAGAAGCTCAAACAAGTCAATCCAATTTTTCTTCCTACTATTGAAAAGGAAGTGAGGAAATTGTTTGACGCTCGAATCATAATTCCTTTTAGATACTTTGAATGGGTGGAAAAATTAGTTTCAATGAGAAAGAAGAGTGGAGAAATTAGACTTTGTGTGGATTTAGAAATATGAACAAATGCTCACTAAAAGACAACTATCCATTGCCCAAAATGGAACACATACTACAAAGGGTAGTAGGGGAAATCAATATCTCCATGATGGATGGATTCTCAGGATCTAATCAAGTGGCAACACACTTGGATGACAGACATAAAACAACATTTACAACACCTTGGGGAGCTTTTGTGTATGACAAAATGCCTTTTGGGTTGGTAAATGTAGGGGAAACCTTCCAAAGAGAAATGGATATAGAATTTGTAGGAGAAAATGACATATTTATTGTTATATACTTGGATGACATGACTGTATTTTCAAAGACTAATGAAGACCACATCAAACAATTAATACAAACTTTTGTTATGTGTAGGAAGTTTGGCTTGTCCTTGAATCCCAAGAATTCCCACTTTTACATGAAATAAGGAAAGATATTGGGCCACATAGTATCCAAAGAAAGATTCGGAATAGATTTTGAAAGGGTCGAGGCTGTCAAACAAATTGGTTTTCCCATAAATAAGAAAGAAGTGCAGTCCTTTTTGGGTTTTTTTTTTTTTTTTTTCTCAGGAGATTCATCCCCATTTTTTCTTAAATAATGAAGGAATCCACTGATATGTTGAAAAAAGACCATTAAAGCAGATGGACTAATAAATATAGAGCACCCTTCAAACAAATCAAAGAAGCATTAGGATAATATCTAGTCCTAGTTAGCCCCAATTATGACAAGGAATTTCTCATATTTGCTTTTTCCTATGAAAATACTATTGCTGCCATGTTATTGCAAAGGAATGAAGAAGATCGGGAGAAACCCATAGCCTTTTTCAACAAGGCATTGAGGGATGCTGAATTAAAATAGAGTAGTATGGATAAGAAGGCACATGCCTTAGTGAAATCCCTAAAAGATTTCAAATACTATTCATTTCATTCTAAGATTCTGGCATATGTTCCCACTAGTTCCATTAAGGATATTCTCATACAACCTAATAGTGAAGGAAAATGAGGTAAATGTATTTCCAAAATCTAGGAGTATGATATAGAGATCAAACCCACAAAACTGGTGAAGAGATAACGACTATCCAAGCTCTTGGATGAATCAAATTGCAAATATATAGGTGTGAATATTGTGTCATCAGATCTCCTATCAACATAACCCAAAGTGCATGAACCACATGAATCATCCCTGAAAGTAAATCCAAAATTCACCCAGTCCGATTGGTATAAATATATTATCTTCTATCTACAAAACCTACAGTACCCACCAGCATGGGACAAGTCCAAGGATAGAT
>SNQJ01S0080699.1:0-15745 GCA_010110895.2 Picea sitchensis | reverse complement strand
ATGTGATGTGTGATTGGATTTATAAATGTCTCAAATGTTTGTCTAACACATAATTATCTAATGCATTGGTTAACGTATTTAGACATCTAGGAATGTGTTGATAGTTAATATAATCAAAATAACGCTCCAAGAGGTGAATTCGCAAATATACCCATAGCAATGTAGGACTTCAAATAGCATAGATGTTACTTAACTGTAGCACTACTAGCTGCCAATCAAGTCATACAACCAGTTGTCGAATCCTAAGTGAAATAACATCGGTCAATAATTCGATGATTGCGCTATATTCTGCGATATTATTGGTTGCACAACTGAGGCAAACACCTTGTAGACTGATAATTTCGTTTGTGGGTGCATATATTTCCCAAACAGCAGAAGCTAGGTTCTGAGTACTACGACTAGCACCATCGGCGAAGCCAATGTAGGGTAGAGAAGACGTCGACATCTGGAAACCNGGGTAAACCAAATAACGAAAAGTACACAAAAGTATGATACAGTAAAAATACAAGCACTCATGCAAAGATGGTTTAAGCATAGTACTTCTTCAAGTAAAGCCCATTTATGGGTTCACTCAAAGGAGTGCCATCATAATCTACTAACTCGTAAGCTCCCTTCTCCAACACTCGTTTGACAATATAAGGGCTGCGCCACATAGCCTCAAATTTTCTGGCCCCTAGTAAATCACGATCCTATTCATAGAGGATAACTAGATCACCTTCAAAGAAAACACGCGGCTTAACATTCTTGTCATATTGGGATTTTACGTGTTTCTTTTGGGTTTTAATAACCAGGGTAACATCATGACAGGTTTCATCTAATTACATAAGATACAATAGACATTATTCCTCGATAGAGTTGTTGGGAACAAGTTCAACGACTAGATTCAATGACGATATCTCACATTCAATTGACAGAGCAAATTCTATACCATACACCAACTGAAAAGGCATAAATCCCATGGCAGACTTCATGGATGTCCGATATGCCCACAATGCTGAAAATAACATCGTGTGCCAACTTGTCTTGTGAATTCCTATTATCTGTCGAAGCATAGTGATGAGAAATTTGTTTATCTCTTCAACTTGGCCATTGGCCTGTGGAACTTTGTTGAGTTTTCATGTTGAAGACCTGAATTTTTGGTAAGCTCGGACATCATGAAATTTCGACAACTGGTTGTACGACTTGATTCACAGCTAGCTTGATCGATGATGATAGCTTGCGGGATTTCGAATAGTGTGATGATATGATTGAATATGAATAGGGCTATAGTTTTTCTAGTATTATCGAATGTAGGCATCACCTCGAACCATTTTGTGAAATAATCCACGGTTACGATAATGTATCCATGCCCCCTGGCTGAGTGAGGGTTACAGGTCATGAAATCAATGACCCCTTTCGCGAAAGGTCCAACGGAAACTATAGGGTGTAAAGGAGCAGGATGCGATCTTATTTTATTGTTGTATGTTTGGCAAGCATGACATTTTTGGATGACGATAATACAGTCTTTAAATAAAGAAGGCCAAAAATACACCGCTCGTAAGATCTTCTTGGTAGTATCATACCCAGACATATCACCACCACATTCTCCATATTGGCAGTCATTGAAATATTTCTCAGCCTCATCATAGGTGATACACCGTAAAAAAACAGAGTCAACCCCACGATGATAAAGAGTGTCACTGAGGATAATGTACTGATGGGCTAGGTAATGTATGCGAAGACGGTCAACACTAGACAAATAGGGCTGGAAATTCTGAGTCTGGAGATAAATAATGATATCTCCGTACCAAAGGTCATCGAAACTGATCAGAAAAAGGGATTTGTATGGTAAAGAATCCTCTGCTACATTTTCTGTATCAGTGCAGGGAAGGTCACATATCAGTTCAACAAACATGAAGGATTTCTTAGACTTAGCTCATCCAAACTCTAAGTCAAACTCCTGGAGAATCACTATTCATTTGGAGTATTTTCCCCCTAGAAATTGGCGTGTAAGAATGTGCTGCATAGGGTTGCAATAGGAAATTACGGTGGTCTTGCATAATAGGATATAGTGACGGAAACATTGGACAGCTTGAACAACTGCCAAGGCCTATTTTTCAACATGTAAGTATTTGGCTTCGGTAGTCGTGAGACTCTGACTCAAATAATAAATGAAACGTTTGTCGTATAAATCGTCTTCTTGGACTAGGACCATAGCAATGGTAGAGTCCGAAGCAGCGAGATAATGGAAATAATATCGACTATAATAGGGTGGGAAAAGTAGTGGGGTACAAGTTAAAATCAATTTCAAAGCTTCAAAGGCTTTGTTGGAAGTGGTGTCCCATACAAACTCAGAACCTTTCTTCAAAAGTTGAGTAAATCCAAGTGTTAACTCAGCGTATTTTGGGATAAAACAACGTAAAAAGTTTGCCTTCCCTTGCAAAATTTGCAGCTGGCAGAGTGAGGAAGGAGGAGGGAGATTGAGAATTGCCTTGACCTTCAAAGGATCTACCCTAATCCCCTGGCGTGACACAATAAATCCCAGGAGTCGGCCAGAATCCACACAGAAGACACATTTGTGTGGGTTTAAGCGTCTATGATAGAATAAAAAATGAAGGAAAATGGCTCGGAGGTGTGCCGGATGGTCACTACGATGCATGGAATGCACCGGCAGGTCATCGAGATAAGGTTGTACAATGCACTTGATACCATGAAAAGCGTAAGACACAACACGTTGGAAAGTCACAATGGCGTTCTTTAAACCGAAGGGTAGTTTTCGATAGGCAAAGGTGCTCCAAGGAAAAATGAAAGAGGTTTTGTGTTGATCCACAGGTAATATGTTGATTTGATTATATCCGGAGAAACCGTCCATCAAAGAGAAGATCTCACTTCCGGCACAATCGTCGACAATTTGGTCAACGAAGGGGGTAGGAAAGTTGTCTTTAGGATAAGATTCGTTGATATCCCTATAATCAACGCAGACATGGATCATAACTTGTTTCTTGTTAACCTGAACTAAATTGGATACCCAATCATTTAAAGCCACGGGATAAATAAAGCCAACTTTGAGAAGTTTTTCAACCTCAAGCTTTATAGTAGCTGCTTTATGGGGGTGGGCCGGGCAGAGTCTCTGTTGGACGGGTTTAGCACCTGGGTATGTCTTAATTTCATGTACAACAATATCATGGTCAATACCCAACATATCTTCATAGATCCATGCGAAGATGTCATGAAACTCCTGAAAAAGAGACTTATATGTGACAACCTCATTAGTGGAGCATGAAGCTCCGATGTGAACATTTTTGACAACTCCAGGTTTAACAAATATGTCGAGGGGGATGGTGGGTGAAGTATTACTCAAGTTCCCTTCATATAACACATCATGTGTAGACTTGGGAACATAATAAATGACTACAACGATCGACTCAGTCGAGATCCATTGGTAACTCTCTAAGGTGTGTTGCTCCAGGAAAAGGATGGAACGATGATGCCCATCATCCCATGGGGTGTCTTCCATGGACATAACCGACATGATCATCTCGTCCATAGGAAAAATAACGTGAAATGGATCAGGAGATGAATAACCAAGAGAGGGATTAAAAGGGTTGGCCAATTGAATGGCTTGATAAGTAGATTCAACTGGACTTAAAGGCATCTATTTTCCATAGTGAAGATAATCACCAGGTTCAGGTACGATCCACGGGTCAGAAGACGAGGGGGTTTTGCAGATGGAAGTGGAAATCATGTTAATCGAGACAACCAAAGGAGGTGGAACATTGGGTGGTGGGATCAGGAATGTACCCATCAAAGTTGAATCTTTTAGTAGACCCACACCGACATTCTCATACCCAGGGGGTGTCTTGGAAATGAAGGGTACGTTGCTAGTACGAGTATCAGAGTTAAAAAAGGCCAGTTGATCTACTGTAACAAATTTTCCTTGGTGTGGGAAATGTACAACATGGTAAAGAGTAGACACAACTGCACGCATGGAATCAATCTAGCTACGACCAGGTAAGAGGTTGTAATCGAGAGGTGCATCAAAGACCTCGATGTCAACGTAACCGATTTAACTCCTAACATAATAGGCAACGAGGGGAGTACACCGTAGGGTTTAAATCTAGTGCCATTGAAGTCTTTGATCGTGTTGTGTGATTTAGTTAAGGGAGGAGAGACAATGTCTTTCCAATAGGCAACAAACATTACGCACGTTAAGGCACCCTCGTCTATAACTGTTCTACAAATTTTCTTATCTGCGACAAAAAACTTGTATCTGAAATGCGAGTTGAGGGGGTAACCTTGGAATGTGATCTTTGAGGTCAAAAATTATTAAATTCATATCTGTAGGGTCAATTCCACCAATATCCTTTAACAAAGCCTTCCGTTGAGTGGGACAACTTTGAAGGACCTCGAGAGTCGACATTACAGAAGGTGCTTGTGCCAGATCTTCTACAATACTGTAGTTCTAAGCAACACATGCATGAGGATTGAAGGCAGACTTTCGGACAAAACCTTTTGNNAAGATGAAGAGGACCGTTGGTGGGTGGAGTTGAGGGAGACTTTTGAACCAATGAAGGTGAGGTATCATCAATTTTCTCCTTTGAGGAAGAGTATTATTTGGCCCGAGTGGTAAGTGTGATGTCATGATTTTTTGAATCACCAGTACACACAAGGACATAGGAGATAGTAGAGGAAGAAGGTTGATCATGGATGACCAATTGAGCTTGCTGTTGAGAAGGAAAGGGCTAAGACAACATGACAGGTGTAGGATGTTTTGTGGTCCCTTGGAGGAATTTTTTGACCTTGGCACGTCTTAGACAGTCCTTTGTGTAGTGTTCATCACCACATATAAGGCAAGGATAGTGCGGTTTGCATTTTTCCTTATCATCAGAAGGTTGTGACTTGGTCTTGTTGGATTGTGGGTTGTTATTTTTATCCTCCTTATTCCCACCCTTCCTTTTTTTAGATTTATTCTTACTGGTAGGAGTAGATTGAACAAAGTTCACTTCTGAAGTTTTACCAGTGGGAGGAGTGGGAGTCAGAGCAGTTTGAACATTAGAAGCATGGGATTTGGGATTGGTGTAAGAGGTCTTCGCAGAGTGAGGTTGAGAATGGAAGGTTCCAATCACACCATCAACTGCATGAGAAACAGCTGGGGTAGTTGAGGTAGTGGTGGTAGAAGGACAAGGAGAATCAAGGAGAAAATCGTAAAGAGTATCCGTTTGTGAATAAAAAAGATCGAGGTACTGAGTGCGACTAATTGCCTATTCTTCTGTGACAACTCCACCCATGAAAATGTCACAAGATATGTCATTCATGAAGGATTCTGTGAACCATTCTGCGAATAAATGATCGGGAATATCAGGTTTGATTAAACGTCATATTCGTCTCCACTCATGAATGTGATTGGAGATGTGAGTGGCTTTATTTTGCTTGAAAGAACTCAAAATCTCAGTTCCCGTTTCATAATAGATTGGCAACTGGTAGTGAGTGAGGAAAGACATGGTGAGGGTATTAAATTCAGTGAATAAGCCTCATGGTAATTCTATATACCACTTTGCGGCCAAACTTGTGAGAGTTCGTTGAAAAAGACGGAATCAAATGGAGTCATCCATCAAAGAGTTGGATGAACACCAAAGGTTGAAGGTCATTACATGATTGTTTGGATCTTCTCCTGGTTTACCATCGAACTTAGGGATGTCTGATGGTAATTTGGCTGGTATGACGGGCCAATGAGGAGAATGATGGATAGGATCATTCAAAATTCTAGACAAATCGGGTAAGTCCAAAGTGGCTAAAAAAGGCAACTGTCTATTCACTTGAGGATAGTGGTGACTTTGGGGAGGAAGTCCCGTTGGTATGCCAATAGGACCATAAGTAGTCTGCATGTGAGGTAAAGGTCCTAACATATTTAGACGTGAGTGTGGAGGCATGTAACACATAGGGTTTTACTGATTAGGGATGTTCCCCTGAAAAGGGACACTAGATTGAACGTTCGAACCCCAAATGGGATTGGAAGAACTGAGATAGGACTGGAAAAAACTAGGGGGTATGAAAGAGATAACTTGAGGTTGTTTCCCCCCAGACGATTGTGGATTTTCCTGGATGAGAAGGTTCCAATACTGAGCTAACGATCCTGGAATGTTATGTCTATAAGGTGGGGTAGGACTTCCAAGTGGGGGTTGTCCTCCAATTTGGTTGTGACTTCCAAATTGAGTTTTCCCCCCAGTGTTATATTGTCCTCCAATGGGAATCTAAAAACTAGAAGTGAATGATGGAATAGAGATCCCAATAATATTGGAGCCACTCGGGAAAAATCCTCCCAAAAATGGCGGATAAGACCCTCCGGAGGGGAACTGAGAAGGTGTCGAAATGAAATCGACAACAACATTGTATCCAGGAGGGGTAAAAATTATAGAAAATCCGGGTGGAACTTGGGTAGGAATGGGTATGGAAGTATTTAAAGCATGGTACACATGAGGAATAGATGGTACAGGTTTAGACGAAAGTGGTGTACCGATGGGAGCTTGGGTAACCACTGTATTCCCAATGGGAATAGTCGTAGCGTTTGGGACCATTGTAGAATGGGCCATCTAAAGAGGGATGGTCGAGATAGGATTAGCGGACAGTGTCTCTAAAACAGTGAAGAAATAACAAGTTGTATTGTTAAAGTTATCTAATGGTATCGTAAATGTAACAAATGTCTCGGGTGGTTTAGAGACGACAGGTATATCAACACCTACCTTTGATTTGGGAGGGTTCCGCCCAGAAGTCGGAGTTCAAAATATGTCAGTGGTCCAAAAGGGATCCTCATTTTCAGGGCCAGTAAGAAGTCCAACTGGTATTCCAAAAGTGCCAACAACAAGTTCTCCGAAGGAATTCAGTTGAAGAATATGTCTCTCATATCTAGGAGATATTCAGAAAGCGTCTAGAGAATAAAAAAAAAATCGATAATTGTCTAGAGAATCAGTTCTTTCCACTTGAGATGGTATATTATCCTAGACCTCACTCTGTTGAGGAGATCCCTCTGGTGGGTTAGGAAGCAAGGGTTCAATTTTTTTTGGATCTTTCAGAGGTAGTCCTTGCATCCTACGTGAACGACGTGGAGGGTCAATGTTGGCGGAACCAAAAATTCTGTGGAAAAAATATATGGCCAACTATGAAAACAAATAACACTCGCTAATAAAATCTAAAGTTCAAACCAGGCAAACAAAGCTTCTCATTTCAAAGTCACTAGTTGGTGATGAAATCCAACGTCGCGAAATCAAGACGAGAAGGGTCTGGGCTAGGGTGGAAACATTACGTTGATGACCTGCTTAATGGACTTACGCCCTAGTGCAAGCTCCAACACATAATCGTGGGTATACCCTCCACGGAGCCCGAGTGAGTCTGGCCAACGTCGATTCTAGGTACCATGAAGACTTTCCCCTTCACAATCACCTGGTGTAAGACCCTTAGAAGATAGGCTACTAAAGTTACCACAAACAACAGTGATGCCCAAAGAAACAATCTATAGTTAGATCCACGCTCAAAGGCAAGGTATCTAGCCCGAAATCAACTTGAGAGGCTTCCACTCATCATTGTGGGTATACCTTCAAGCGACACCCATAATACACGCTATCTCTACATTGATATAAACAAAGCAAGGTGAGTAACTCTGCCAATCTCAACGCAACCTCATGTTTTACCCTTGTGTGAGAAGGGCTTCCCAAGACAACATGTTGCAAATGGAATTAAACACTCCTTATCACAAGATTCTATTGTGTGTTTTGTACTTTGGAGAGTTTGTCTCACAACCTATTCCAAATCTCTAGCCTAGCTAATGTTGGTGTAAAAGATCCCTAGAGAATACAAGTTACTAATTGATTTTTTAGATTTCACAATGTTTTTTAAGAGCTGTTGTTACCCAAGAGGGAGACGAGAATGAAACCAATGTTGTGTAGGACCTTGACCCAATAATATGCAAATAGAAATGAATGATGCAAATTTTCGTTCGATGAATTCTATCTACAACAGGGAGAAGGTATTTTTCTGGAATATTGAGAACTACGAAGTACAATTCCTTTCTTTGAATGAAATACCAAACAATTATGAACAATGTAATTTCTCTATTTGTTCTCTTTCAATTTTTTGAATGCCAATATTTTTTGTATAAATGATCACCTAAAAGAATGAAAGACTTTAATTTTCCTTTCGAAAACCAAACAGGGATGGGATTAAGAAAGGACGAGTAATCAATGAAAATAAAATACTCAACAAGCACCCAAATCAATCTTTCAATGAAGATACAAATAAATAATGACAAGAAAGTGTTCCTTTAAATGCAAATGAAAAAATGACTTCTCAATCATCAAGCAATCCAGCACATGTAATCAATCCAAAAATTCAAATCCAATCAAAGACTTTCAATCGAACAAGCACTCAGATACAAGGTCAGAGATTATACCCTTGTCGATAAAAATAAAAAAAAACGAAAAAGATTGGAAAAAGACTAAAAGAGAGGTGTTCGATCTCTGAAACCAATCAACAACAAGTCAAATATTTAGAAAACAGTCATATGTTGGCATTTAAAAGTCCCTCCTAGTTGATTAAGGAAAAAACTGGGCATCAACAGAGGCTAAGACCCAACTTAAAAAATTTCCCAGACACTGCCGCAGGCTGATAGCATATCACAGTGCGAAAATCAATAGTTTCCGCAGGCCAGAAACAGATAGGGTGCGGAAATCCCACATTGAAGAAAACAACCAGGGTGCGGAAATTAAAGGTTTTCGTAGGCTATGTATAGGGTACAGTGCGGAAGTGTTTGTAAATCAAGTAATTTTGAGAAGAGGGTAAATGATCTAAGTGGACCTTCAAATCCAGAGAGCCTGAGTGGATCTCTCATAGACTCAGAGACTGATTTCAAGTAAAAAGGACAAGTTAAAAGCAAATGGCCAACAAAAAACCACAATCAAGTTGTATCCCCAATGGAGTTGCCAATTTTGTTATTGGATAAATCGGTGAATGCGGACATAAACTAATCTCCCTAGATCTACTTGGATCTAGAACAAAACAAGATATGACATGACGCTTTCCCTAAGTTGCTACCACTGAATTTTCTACCAAATAAGGAATATATGACATACCTTTGGATATCACTTCCTTATATCTATGTTGTCCCTGCTTCGCTCCGGTGGTCTTGTGAGATCAGATTTGCAATGACACAAACCAACCAAAGTGAAAGTAACAATTGTAGATTCAATGGAGACCTAAACATGTGATCAAGGAGTCATGTAATAAAGCACTAATTATTTTATGGGAAATAAACATGTCACTGTATCATATTAAGTAAAAGTGGAAGATACAACCAAACTGCCTTGATGTCACAAATTCCCTTTCAGTGGTCCTTTGTTCCAACACACACATACACTTTCTCTGAATTTGTATGAAGATGGTCCACGAAAGCTTGATGGACAAATGGAGACCTCAAGCATCAGTTGTAATGGGATCCTTCACACAATCTTCAGCCTATTCTTTCAACAATTCTTTGCTCAATCTTACTTAACCTTTTCCATGAGAAATCCATTATTATATAAGAGAAGATGAAGTGGTTACAAGGATGAGGATGATCCCACCAAATCATATAAAACAGTAGGATCACAACCATATGGACACCACCTCATATTCTAGAAGATTCCCTTTCTATAAACTTCATGAAACTTCTTCCTTTCCTTAGCTTCAAACGCCGCCACACCCTGCCTATATAACAACATGCAGAAATCCCGCGAGCCAGGCATAGAGCAGCCTACAAAAATAAAGGATATCCGCACTGTGTACCACTGTTAGCCTGCGACGTCATTATAAAAATGTGCCTTGTAGAGGAAGAACTTAATCATTTTCCTCATGTAAAATATTGTTTTGGAAGCCCGAACACATGCTTGTAGGGTCAACATCAGAGTGACCAAAATAATGTGTAACAATCTCCATTTTTAATGTAATGTAGTACCTATAGCATTAATGCACTAGATCCCATTAGAACTTTGTAGTTAAGCATGCTTGGACTAGAGTAGTACTGGGATGGGTGACCTTTCGAGAAGTCCTAGTGTTTTACATGCCTATGGAATTTTTCAAACTCAAACCAATTTATTCCACATGCATCATGGGAATTATTCTACTCTCACTTTCTCATATATAATCAAGGTGAAGGAGGTCCTTTGAGTAGGAAATGGAGTGTGATGTAAAGCTTGTTGCGAATGAAGCGTAGCCAACATCACTTTCTCTTCATAGATAAGCTACCACCATTCTAGACGGTTTGTGTTCTACAATGTTTTTTCTATTTTATTCATTAATAGAAGTTGGGTTTTATTGTATTTCTGCATTCTCTACTATATTTTTGTTTGTATCTCATTTCATTCTCAATATAATCTAGATCAAATGAGATAGTGGTTTTCCATTGGAAACACGTCTTCTTTTAATTGGCGTCGCATTTCAAAAGGAAAAAGGGAAACCACCATCCGGGGCATGTGATAATAGTTTGTGGTTTGGAAGAAAACCACTCCTAACCCCTCTGATGCGAGATACACTTGGTAGTTGACAACGCACCCCATGGCACTGACATGTCATACTAACATGTCATACTACAATAGATTCAAGGACTATTAGAAGAAATTTGGGCATGCCAAAAGGGCATCCACAAGACCAACCACCAGCTGACACCTGGATAAGAGGGACCCACAGGAGGATACCAAGGGCACAAATTATTAACCCTAAACTTGATGATGTGTGGTTTGTCCCCATGCCACATTGATGCCACCTTGGACCAACACGAGGCCGCTAGGTGTCCATGGGGCTCTGTTGATGTCACACATGAAATCACTCAAATTTCACGCCTTCCCCTAATTTAAAGCTTTTCACCAATGACATGGTGACGTGTGGCACTCAAAAGATTAAAATAGGGGAAAAAATCCTCATTAGGAACGAGGATAAATATCTCTAAAGTGCCAACTCAGATGCCATAAATTTCAAACAAACTACAACAACCTCCTCCTATGCAAATTCCAATGGTCCATAGGTAACCCAAGAACTCGTATAGTCCTTGCATTCATTTCTACACCTAATTTATATCATTAAGAATGTAAAATGGTTACTGGTACAAACCATAGAAAGTCGTAGTCATCTAAGAAACCTTCAATAGTGGATGAGCCCCTAATAAACATGATGATGCTATTTTTGACCCAGTCCTATCATTTCCTAACTCACGCCCAATTATTCATAGTGCCCAGACCAATTCTAACAATGACAAGGATTACTTACACTTATAGGAATCAAACCTGGCTCGATCCAACATCCCACAAACTTTCAATTTCCCTGAACTGATTCATTGGTGTGAAAATAATTAGCAAGATAACATGGGAATTGTGATGTCCATAGATGGACATCGAATTATCTACAATTTATCTCGAGATTCCCTGGCCCAAGCACTCTATTTCCCTGAAGCCTCCTATGAAACCATGGAAAAACACACATTAGAGGTTGAATATTGGGAATTGTCTCAGTGTGATAAATAAAGATGGTTAGAGAAACCTTCTATCCCCTAATGCTCCACTATAAACTAGTACTCCACCTCCATTTAATTTGACATGTTCCCTAAAATTACAAGGGAATATTTGTCCATTATCTTCCAAATCCTAGGTTATGACCATGACAAGGTGGTTGATGAGGCTATCCTCTGACTTTTCTCTCTTTTTTGGCCCCTAGAATTCACTAGTCTCCTTAAGTTTGACTACTGACAACTCTTGAAGGAATTCATACAAGCTCGACTGAAGAATGTCCATAGCACTAGATCCTTTAGATATCAATCCTAATTTGTATATCTCATCCTTTCCCAAAATCACCCTTACTTTGAGTCTTTGGGGAATGAAAATCATAGATGAGACTGGGAGCTTGAATCCAATCAATGAATGGACTCATGAGATGAGGATATAAGAAAAAAATAGAGGTTTCATCCTCTATGTAAATAAATACATGAGTGGCATATATACCCTGATACATGGCACTCAACTTTCTAGAGTCATCCTAGAAATGAGGCATATCCTGTAGAAAAACAAAGATGCTACCACAAGATATTGGTACCTAGTAGAGGATCATACCATCATTAGGGTGTATGGTTTTGAGCAAGAACCATTCAAGCTCCCTAGTTTCTTAATACCAAGGATCATGACGTTGGAATATGTTATACAAAGGTTGATGGAATATGGTGATGGATGGAATATCCAACATAGAAAATCCATTACCTTCCCATTGCCACAGGAGGTTGGCCCCTTCTTAGTTTAGAAAATAACAACTTTTGTTTCCACCGAAGAAAAGCTTAAATAGTTTGATTTCTAGAAAGGGGAAGGATGAGTATATGATCCCCATGGTGTCATATCTACAAGGAAGTCAACCTACAAACAACAACCAAATGTGTTGGTATAAAAGAATACCAACACGAAGTTTTGGGAAGAGGTAAGACAAATCTTAGGAAATGGGACCCCCAACCAAATTGCCTCATTATCTCAAGCCAACACAGTCTAGACCACCTATCCTATAAAAATATCATACTCAAAAATGCAGTTAGGAATGCATGTGGATGGTTAACATAATAAAATACCTAAAGGGGATGAGGAGGTGGAAATAGAGGATAGTGTGACAAGGAGTTTAGATAAAGGGAAAGGTATGATACAAATAACACAAGGGGGGAGTGATTTTGAGGGGCCAACCTTAACTATTGAACACCTCTCCTCAACCATGCTATCAGTAAGAGTCATAAAGAAAACAAATTCCAGTGGGGAATCAACATAAAATCAACCCTCCTTATTCTCTCACTACCTGGATATCAAAAGGCAGAATATGGAGATGAAAAAGGATATGTACCTCAAAGCAGTGGGAGAGACAACCCAAACAAAGATACGAACAACAATAGGTTATCGACAAGGCACCTTCAATTTGGTCTTGTTGGAATATAAAGTTCCAAAACCACCCTCCCTAACAGACTCTAAGGCAAACCAGATCAAGCTCAAGCTGGGAAATAGTCAACCCATTGAAATCGTTGACTTGCACAATTAGACAAGTGACATGCTATACAAAGGGTTACTTTAATCCTCTGCCATTCAAAGAAAAATGAGGGAAATGATGTACAAAATTAACAGGCAACTGAAGCAAGAGAATATTTCCACCAAGGAAAATTAAAATAAGATAGTAGAGCTTGAAAATAATATCATAGCTCTAGGAATAAACGCTAAAGATCCCACTACCATGGGAGAATCAGTGAAGTAGAAAGATACTAAAATCAAGGTATTGAGAAAGATACTTCACCTCTGTAAATCTCAACATTTGCAAACTCCAGAGTTGTAAGTTAGCCATGAAGAAAAACGGTCATAACAAGGTTGCAGAGTGAGAATGAGAGGATACAATAAGAAAATGAGACTCTCTAAAATCAATAAGTTCATCTGGTCCAAACAAAAAAGTAAATAAAATAGCAAGCCACCTTGACAGACCCAACAAAAGGATTAACTAAGGTGATGTACGACCTCAATGCAAAAGTGATGGAGCTAGGCATTATGACTAGCCAACTCAAAAACAAAGATGCAAGAGTGATAGAGTTGGAAGAACAATAAAAGAGAAGGAAAGTCTCGTTGATTCAAACAAATGTTGCTAAAGAAGAGGCCCTAAAAGAGCTGGAGAAACTGAAGACAAAAGTGACAGGAAAGTCAACCCTTAAAGCAACCAAGTATTGCATTTGGGATATCATATCCACTTTTCTATCCAATAATTGGTCTCATTTTTCCCTAATAGGTGATGATCTTGAGCTAATTACCTCAACCAAGAAAGATATAACCAAAAAAACCAATGAGCTAGAAAATAAACCAAAGTTGGATAATGACATCATAAAGTTCCTAAACAACAGGACTAAGGAGCATCTTAAGAATCTCAACGTCAATGATAGAACCACCATCATAATTGATGCTAAAAATGTTCTTACTAAAAGAAGGAAAATGCAAAATGATGAGAGTATTTTGCATGAAATGACAGGGGAAGTAGCCTCCTTCAAAAGGATTTTCACCGAGCTCATCAAAATAGGGTTTCCACCGCCCTAGGATGGGAATGGAGACATACTACCCTAAAATAAATACCAAGGGCTGTTGGAGAAAAGCATAAATAATGACAATAGATTTGATAAACTACAAGGAGTATTGTTAGGCTAGGATGTCCTAAAGATGCTGGTTGGAGACTTTGAAATTTTCCATAGACTAAAGGGGATTTTTAAGAACCTGCCCCATCCGTCTATGAGAGATACATCAATCTAGATGAGGTGATAAGGGAAATGAATGAAAAATGGGAAAGTTTTGGCATCACATGTGTCAATATGCGAAGATCCCTTTGGGAAAGTAGGGAGAATCAAGTGGCACGTGACATGCCTAGAGATGGAGGTTAATAAAGTAAAAGGATATGTAAAATATTTTTACCATGGTGGGACCCCTCCAAAAATAACAGGTGGTTTGAAATAATAAAGAAGCAATAAGTAGGCTCAAGAAGCTGTTTTGGACAGAGCACAATGCTATAGAAGAGGAATAAGGTGCTCTTTTTAGAGGTGGACACTTTGGGGAATTAAAGATATTCTTATACTCAAAGCTGCAATATCACAGATCTTAGGCACATGTAGATGATGAAGGCAGTAGGCCTCAAGAGATTCATACAACACGATGTATTAAGTTTGTAAAATTCATATTCATATTCTTCCATTGTAATCTTTTTTTTTAGTAAATCCACTTCTACCATTTTTGGATGATTATATTAGATCTCATTAATAAAATCTCAGTGCAATAGATTAGAATTTCATTTAGTGTAATTGTGTGATGTTTGTCATGGCATAATTGATTTCATTCTATATGACCAACTCTTTTCATCTTTTGCTTGATATATTTGAATATATGCAAAGGGTTCTTCCTATGTTTGAATGTATGAAGTTTTAAAGGATGTACAAGCATACACTTTCACAGATATTGATTCTCTTTTGTATACCTGTTGAATTCTTAATTGCTCAACACATTTTTCTTTCTACAAATACTGCAATATTTATTCTTAGAATTGCCTTGCATACTTAAATGTCTTTCCATTTTTTTTCCATCCATTCCTTTGAAATTCCAAATGTTTGAATGCGTATGGTAACATGCCTCTTGAGGTTGAGGGTTTTAGTCATTTGATCTTAAATTATCTAAGGGTTGAGATATAGAGAGAGAGATCCAATAAATTCTCACAATATTTTATACATAAGCATGGCTTCAAGGCTCAAGTTGAGTCTTATCCCTTGAGGTTCCTTGGCATAGTTCCATAAAAAACCTAGAACATCTCAAGGAACAACATTTGAAATGGTGTCGTTACGAGGGATTAAACTTTGAAGTGATTTTTCCCTGAGGTACGACATTGTAAGCTCCAATTCTTGACGATGAAAAAGTCTCAAGCACTTGGCTGTTAATATTTCACTTGGCGACTCCACAATGGTAAATATGACATATACAAGAAGACATACCAGAACCCTGATCCTGCTTAGATTCCAGTTTATCCAGATCTAGAAAATCTTGTTACCTGGAGAAATAATAGGGAGATACAACTCTCTTCTCCCCTAGGTAATACTAATTTACAATTATCTCCTTTTCCTGGTCACAAAGTAGGTGAATCTGTAGATATGATAGACATACCTTTATATTTACACTCTTCTTTAAAAAATCCTCATAGACCTTTGATAGATCTA
>SNQJ01S0080697.1:14419-26068 GCA_010110895.2 Picea sitchensis | reverse complement strand
CCCTTTGCCACTCTTTCCCTCTCTCTCTCCCTCCTCCCTCTCTCTCTCTTTCCCCATCCTACCATGAACCTTGGACAGGGGGGACCTAGTAAGTGCAATGATGGAAATGAAGAGCGCAAAGATGAAAAAATGAGGTGCATGTTAATGGTGTCATTAAAAACGAAAATTATGTCTCTTTTTGTCTCTCTCCCTCCCTCCCCTTCTCTTCCTCCCCCACCCCCTCTCTCTCTCCCATGAATCTACCCCACTCTCCCTCTCTCATCCCCCTCCCTATAATTTTGCCTCTCTCTATCTCCCACTCTCCCCCTATTTATATCTTTACCTCTCTCTACAACCCTTCCCTCTCTCTCCCCCTTCGTCTCTTTTTATTGGGAAAATTGGTATATGTAGACATGAACTAATCCCCCTAGATCCACCTATATCTAGAACAAAATGAAACGGAAAAAGATGATTTCCCTAAGTTGTGATCATTGAGTTTACTACCAAAGGAGGAATAGATAACATACCTTATGAATCACTTCCTTATATCTTTGTTGTCCCTACTTCACTCCAGTTCTCTTGTGGAATCATATATATGATAACACAAACTAACCAACGTGAAAGAAACAATAATAGAATTCAATGACAACCTAAACATGTGATCAAGGAATCATGTAATAAAATACTAATCATTTTATGGGAAAGAGACGTGCCACTGTATTATATTAATGAAAAGTAGAAGATACAACTGATGAAAACCGTTAACAAGTGAGAGGGAAATCACCATTTCTATCAATGAATCCAAAGGTACAATAGTACAATCCAACAAGTGTGAATAGATGAGCTGAAGTCAAACACTCAATGGAATCTCTCGATCAGGGATCAATGATGTAAATCCACTACCAAAAGCAAAAAAACCTGCCATTGAGGCATTCACACTCTAAGGCACTAAATAATTTCTAAGTATTGTTCCTGGATAATGAGTTGAAGTCGACAGGAAAAGACTCGTCACAGGAGGGACTTGATGTATACCCCATCAAATGACATGAAATAAATAACAAATTTAGGGTAGAGAAAAGTACGAACATGATTTGAAACTGACACAAGGAAGGTCGACATGGTAGGAATTGACAATTGTAGATGACTGACTCAATAGAGGGCTTGGTTGAACTTCTCTTGAACATATGAATGGCACGACACTTTTCTTGGTAGCATTGACTCAAAGATGACCCAAGATATGAACTTGCAGAAATTCAGACGAGACAAATGGATTTCCCAACCTAGATTCAAATGATGAAGGGGGTGCCATGTTCAAGAGCAACACTTATTGCCACTAACACAAATACAGAGACACATCTCTTTCCCAAATTTTCCCCCACCATTTCTGGCAAGTACCTCTTTATTTTTACACAAGATTGAGGAGGATAACATATGCTTTTTGATGTATGTTCATCCTTCAGATGAGTCCCTTGGAGTATGTTTAACGAACCCTAAGAAGGAGTGGTTCGGTCCCATGTGGGTATTTCGATCTTTGTTTAATGAGTTCAAAGATAGATAACTCAGGGGTTTTTCATATTTTGAGAGTCTGGAAAACACTAAAAGAGAACTCTCCCAGTTCCTTTTTTGTAAAGTAGTTTGATAGGACCGAAAAAGTGATAAACTATTGCCCATCAAACATTTTCTTCAAATACTTTTACGAGCGTAAAAAGAACAAGGTCGCTCGACAATCTTTTCATTTTTATGGAGTGCGAAAAGAGATTAAAGGTTACTCTGTAAGTTTCGTTATTTTTGTGTTACCATGATGAGTATGAAAAGACAACAAAAGTATACTCGGTTACATTCTCATCGATTTTAGAGCATGAGAACGAACAAATACTAAGATCAAGGTTTTTCTAAAAAACCCTAAAAAGTAATCGTACATGCGATGAAAAAGAAAAACAAATCGCAAAAATTGTCCATACTTCATTGTTCGGAACCCTAGTCCGCCCTTCTACGAGAAACAAAACACTCATGAGACCATTAGGCTGGTAGGTTTTTGAGAAAATATATTGAAATGATATAAAATATTTTTAGAAAAAGTAAAAAATGAGATAAATAGGGGTAAGAACTCATTTTCTCTATCATTTGTATTTGGTCAAAAATTTGTCTAAGAGCCCTTTTTTCACCTCATATTTTGGCGGTCGATTCCAGGGAGTACAGGCGATCATTTGGCGAAAGGTTTGCATGAAAACGATGAGTACCTTGTGTTCTTCCTTTTCAATGATTTAAAACTCATTTCAATCGGTTAAAAGATGAATTTTTGGGTGAATTTTTGGGCCGTAGGCGTGCGCTGGGGCCGCCACAGGTGCACTATATTGGGGCCTATGGAAATCAAGGATTTTCATAGGCGCCTAATGGTTCACCTGTGGAAACCCTTCTCTGTAACTAAACCCCAGCTGTGACAGCTGAAAACTCAAAAATAAAATGATGCGTTGGACCAAAAAGAATTCCAAAAATGATGATTGAAGGTGCTAACTTCTTTATTTTATCTCCATGCAGGTATTTTGATTGCAAAGATGTTGGAGTGGAGAGAAAGAGAGCATTAATATGATGATGCAATGTCTTTGAATGATCCGGTCACCTTAAATGCCCTACGACAATGTGGTTTGTTAAAGTTCTTCAAGATCCAGGGCATGAGAGCCCAACTGAGACTGTTGGAATATTTAGTCCATATGTGAGACATGGACCAACAAGTATTTCATGTGGGTGTTCATGTTCTTTTTTTGGACATCGAAGATATTTACTTCTTGACTGGGCTATCTCATCGTGGGGTGTAAGTGACCTTAACAGGAGGTCGAGGTGGTGGTTTTCCGATGAGTGAATACATCAGATGCTATTGTGAACCTTAGGTCGAGCGACACAAGAGTAAAGTGGCTATCAGAGGGGTTAGTGATCTGACTCTCAGAACCATTCTTTTCACCATTGAACAGATGGAAAGGAGTACTTCTCCGCACATGTCTCTGCATAGATACTTCCAATATGTCGTGGAATGCACAAAACCTTGTGTGTTCAACTGGTGCGATGGACTCCTCCATAGTATGAAGATCCATTTGACCAAGAGCAAGAACGGGGAGTTGAAGCACTTTGGGTATGGATTCATTTTGTTATATTTATTCTTGGAAAGAGTCCCTCACTTACACTTACAGGTAGATTGGAATATACCAGTGCCATGAGATCCGCGGATGAAGCGGTGGTGTGATCTCTTGTCCCAACATGTAGTGGGCCCCATTATCAAATATAATGATACATTTTTTGATTGGGTGGAGCCCCAGATCTTGATGATCGATGACTATGTGTATGTCGGGCTCAATTTTCGCAATGATATTGACTTGGTGTTACCTGAGGGTTCTTAGTGGGGGGATCTAGGTAAGAAAAACTTTTTTCTTTTATGGTGTTTTTGTAAATGTTTTCAAAATATTAAACATTTTTTATGTTTTCAATCCAATGACTAATCAAATTATTTTGACCATGCAGATGTAGGGCCATTCTGACCCCCGAGTACATGCCCTATCCAGAGGCGAGGGGAAGCAGCGATAGTAAGAGGATGGGATGGAAATGATTATGAAGCAATTGAGAAGAATATGGAGGGTTTGACTACAAGCATCCCATATATGTCGATTAGCAAGGTCTCGAGGCATTTCCAACACCATACTATAGGCGTGTCTGGTCCACTGAGACGATTGATCCGTAGGGTAGCACGAGAAGTAGTATGTTACCGTGAGAAACATCCATGATGCCATTTTGTAGAAGCTATGAGATTCATATTTTGATATTTTGGTCTTCGGAGGAAAAACATTTTTTTTGTAAAACACTTTTATCGTTATATATATATACATGAGGCTTATACCGGCTTATTTTTATTTGTATAATACATGTGATGTGTGATTGGATTTATAAATGTCTTAGATGTTTGTCTAACACATAATTAGATAATGCGTCAGTTAATGTATTTAGATATCTAAGAATGTGATGATATTCGATATAATCAAAATAATGTTCCAAGAAGTGAATTAGTAAATATACCCATAACAAATTAGGACTTTGGATAGCATAGAAATTACTTAACTGTAGCACTACTAGATGCAAATCAAGTCGTATAACTAGGCGACAAATCCCAAGTGAGATAGCATCGATCAACAATTCTATGATTGCGCTATACTCTACGATATTATTGCTTGCACGACCGAGGAAAACACTGTGTACACTGATAAGTTCGTTCATGGGTGCATATATTTCCCATGCAGTAGAAGCTAGGTTCTGAGTACTACGACTAGCACCATCGATGAAGCCAAAGTGGGGTAACGAAGACTCCGACATCTGGAAACCAAGAACAATGCAAGGTAAGCATTCGAGGGTAGAAACCAAATAACAAAAAAGAACACAAAAGTAGCACACAACAATATGATACAGTAAAATACAAGCACTCATGCAAAGATAGTCTAAGCATAGTATTTCTTCAAGTAAATCCCATTTCTGGGTTCACTCAAAGGAATGCCATCATAACATACTAACTCGTCGGCTCCCTTCTCCAACACTCTTTGACGATAAAAGGGCCTCGCCACATAGCCTCAAAATTTTCGGCTCCTAGCAAATCACGATCTTGTTCATAGAGGAGAACTAGATCACCCTCAGAGAAAATGTGTGGATTGACATGCTTGTCGTATTGGTATTTTATGCATTTCTTCTTTGTTTCAATAACTAGGGTGGAATCACGACGAGCTTCGTCCAATTACATAAGATACAATAGATGTTCATGTTCAACAGATGTGTTTGGGAGAAGTTCAACGACTAGTTTTAACGATGGAATCTCACATTCAATCGGTAGGACAACTTCTATACCATACACTAATTGGAAGGGTTTAAACCCCCTTGCAGACTTCATGGATGTCTGATAGGCCCATAATGTTGAAAACAACATCATGTTCCAACTCAGTTTTTGAATTCCTATAATTCGTCGAAACATGGTGATAAGAACCTTGTTGATCGCTTCAACTTGGCCATTGGCCTGCGGATAATAGGGGGTTGAGTTTTCATGTCGAAGACCCAACTTTTCTGTAAGCTTAGACATCATGAAGTTTTGAAACTGGCTACCGTGATCAGTGACAATAGACTGTGGGATTCCAAATAGTGTAATGATGTGATTGAATATGAATAGGGCTGCAGTTTTTCCCATATTGTCGAATGTAGGCATCGCCTTGGCCCATTTCATGAAATAATCCATGGCTATGATAATGTATCCATGCCCCCCGACCGAGTGAGGGTTACAAGTCATGAAATTTTTACCCCATTTAGCAAAAGCTCCAATAGAAACTACAGGGTGTAAGGGAGCAGGATGAGATCTTATCTTATGATTGTATTTTTGGCAAGCATGGCATTTCTGGATGACAGTTATACAATCTTTAAATAAAGAAGGTCAGAAGTACCCTGCTCACAATATCTTTTGGGAAATGACATACCTGGACATATGACCGCCACATGCTCCAGAGTGGCAGTCATTCAAATATTTCTCAGCCTCATCAAAGGTGAGACAACGTCGCAATATAGAGTCAACACCGCAACGATAAAGAGTTTCAGCGAGAATGATGTATTGATGGGTTTGATAGTGGATGCAACGATGGTCAGTACTAGAGAGGTCTGGCCAGAAATTTTGAGTCTGGAGATAAATGATAATATCTCCATACCAAGCATCATCAGAACTGATGAGAAAAATGGATTCTTCTGGTAGAGAATCCTCTGCCACATTTTCAGTCTCAGCAGAGGGAAGGTCACATATTAATACGGCAAAGACTGGGGACTTCTTCGACTTAGCATGCTCGAATTCTAAGTCAAAATTGTGGAGAATCACTATCCATTTGGAGTATTTTCCTCCTAGCAATTGACGTGTGAGAATGTGTTGCATAGGGTTGCAATCATAAATTACAGTGGTCTTGCATAGTAGAATATAGTGACGAAAACGTTGGACAGCTTGAACAACTGCCAAGGCCAGTTTTTAAACATGTAAGTACTTGGCTTCAGTAGTCATGAGACTTCGACTCAAATAATAAATTACATGTTCATCGTATAAATTTTTTTCTTGGACCGAAACCATGGCAATGGTAGAGTCTGAAGCAGCGAGATAAAGGAAATAATCTCGACTATAATCGAGCGGGAAAAGTATTGGTGTACGAGTTAAGATCAGTTTCAAAGATTTGAAGGATTTTTTGGCAGTGGTATCCCATACAAACTTATAGCCCTTCTTTAGTAGTCGAGTAAATCCAAGTGTTAACTTAGCGTAGTTTGGGATAAAATGATGTAGAAAGTTTGTCTTCCCTCGCAAACTTTGTAGCTGGCGAAGTGAGGAAGGAGGAGGGAGATTGAGGATCACCTCAACCTTCAAAGGATCTACCCTGATACCCTGACGTGACACAAAAAACCCTAGGAGTCAACCAGACTCCACACAAAAGACACATTTATGTGGGTTTAATCGTATACGATAGAATCAACAACAAAGGAAAATGGCTCGAAGGTGGGTCGTATGATCACTACACATGCATTTTTAAAAAGTATTGTTGATACCCAATATAATCATATCCTATATAATCATGGGCTTCTCATGGAAAAGGTTAAGCAAGATTAAACGGAGAATTGATGAAAGAATAAGCTGAAGACTATGTGAAGAATCATGTTCCTAGTGATGCTTGAGGCCTCTATTTGTCTATCAATATCTTGTGGATTATCTTCATGCAAATTTTGGAGAAAGTGTATGTGTGTGTTGGAATGAAGGACCACTAAAAGATAACTTGAAACATCAAGGAAATTCGGTTGTATCTTCTAGTTTTCATTAATATAATACGGTGGCACGTCTCTTTCTCATAAAATGATTAGTATTTTATTACATGATTCCTTGATCACATGTTTAGGTTGTCATTGAATTCTACTATTGTTTCTTTCATGTTGGTCGGTTTGTGTGATCGCAGATCTGATTCCACAAGAGCACTGGAGTGAAGCAGGGACAACAAAGGCATAAGGAAGTGATTCATAAGGTATGTTATCTATTCCTCCTTTGGTAGTAAACTCAATGATCACAACTTAGGGAAAGCGTCTTCTTCCGTCTCATTTTGTTCTAGATCTAGGTGGATCTAGGGGGATTAGTTCATCACGACGGTCTTCGATTTGAATATGTGCAAATTCAAATAAAAAATACTCCATCGCAACCTAGATAAAAAATGATGAGGTCTGGGGTCTTCAATCCCGTCGTCCGTTAATTCCAGCCTCATATTTTTCAATAACCAGGGTAGAATCATGACGGGCTTCGTCCAATTGCATAAGATACAACAAACGTTCTTATTCAAAGGTTGTAAACCCCATGACAGACTTCACGGATGTCTGATAGGCCCATAATGTTTAAAACAACATTGTGTGCCAACTCGTTTTGTGAATTCCTATAATTCGTCAAAGCATGGTGATAAGAACCTTGTTGATCACTTCAAATTGGACATTGGCCTGAGGATAGTAGGGAGTTGAGTTTTCATGTCGAAGACTCAACTTTTCTATAAGCTCAGACAAATAATCCATCGCAACCTGGATAAAAAATGATGAGGTCCAGGGTCTTCAATCCTGTCGTCCGTTAGTTCTAGCCTCATATTTTTCAATAACTAGGGTGGAATCACGACAGGCTTCGTCCAATTGCATAATATAGAACATACATTCTTCTTCAGTAGAGGTGTTTGGGAGAAGTTCAACGGCTATTTTTAATGATGGAATCTCACATTCAATCGGTAGGAAAAATTCTATACCATACAATAATTGGAAGGGTGTAAACCCCGTGGCAGACTTCACGGATGTCTGATAGGCCCATAATGCTGAAAACAACATCGTGTGCCAACTCGTTTTGTGAATTCCTATATTTCATCGAACCATGGTGATAAGAACCTTTTTTATTGCTTCAACTTGGTCATCAGCCTGTGGATAGTAGGGGGTTGAGTTTTCATGTTGAAGACCCAAATTTTCTGTAAGCTCAGACAAATACTCCATCGCAACTTGGATAAAAAATGATGAGGTCCAGGGTCTTCAATCCTGTCGTATGATAGTTTCGGCCTCATATTTTTCAATAACTAGGGTGGCATCACGATGAGCTTCGTCCAATTGCATAAGATACAAAAGACGTTCTTCTTCAGCAGAGGTATTGGGCCGGATGATCACTACAATGCATGGAATGCACTGGTAGATCATCTAAATAGGGTTGTACAATATTCTTAATATCATGGAAATCATAATACATAGCACTTTGAAACGTCGCACCGGCATTTTTTAAACCGAAGGGTAGTTTCTGCTAGGCAAAAGTGCCCCAAGGACAAATGACAGTGGTTTTGTGTTTGTTATCCCAGACTTCTAGGGATAACTAGGAGATCATGTATCGAGTCCCATAGGTCCTAGACATGGAGTACCGAGAGCAGGATTGACTTAAGAATAGCCCTAGAGGGCCCATCCTTCTCTTCTTTCATCAGACTTGTCTTGTCAGCAGCAACAACATCCATCACCATCGGCTTGGTCTTGTATTGGAGAAGACTCTTGCTCCATGAGGTAATTGGTCCAGGTATCATGGTATGTGTCATTTTTTTATCATTATAACCTTTAGATATATGCATCTTACCCCTTTTATTTCTAACAAGGGCTTGGATCTTACATTAACCCACTTGACTATGGTTGGGGGGATTTATAGGGTGTCCTAGCAAGCCTGTACCCATAGGTTTTGTTTTTCCACTGGGGGTATTTTTGAAGAGCCATCGTCCACTCCCATCATATCATCACTTTTACATATTATCTCCCACTCATTTGTCCCCTTCCCCTAGTTTGGGAATTAGGATGATCTGTTTGTGGGGTTGCACCTTATCTCATGGGAAGAAGGGGCTAAAGGCCCAGAAGGTAAAAGTAGCTAGTAAAAGATAAAATCCATAAAAATGAAACCTAGATATGCCTCACCCAGGGATCCCCGAGAAGGCAATAAAAGGCCTCTCAGCAAGAAACAAGAGGGACCCAAAGAAAAATAATAAAACAATACCTATCCAAGAGGATAGGAGGTCTCAACATGAGCCAACCTATTATGTTCATGGGTTCCTAGCAGTATGACATTGGCATTATCTGGTTACCATGCCAGGGTAGTGGCCTTTGGTTGCATGGCCAAGGGAAAGGGGGTCTCATCATGAGCTAGCCTTATCATTTCTGTGAAAGTGCTTGTGGGTAACACTGTCAGCTCTGGTCACCACACCAAGGTAGTTCCCTCTAATTAGTCTTTGAAATAAAAAATGAAGAAAGCCAATAAAGAAAAGAAAATAATAACGACAATAAAGGGCTTGGAAAGAATTGCATATGTGACGGGTACAACTTGCCTTCTATAAAGGTACCCACAGGTAATATCATGCATCCATATCTTTCACTATGCCCATATGTTTGGACATCCCTTGACCACATCACCTCATTTCACATGGCCTGGATGATACCCCCTGGAGATTTTCCTTTTCTTATGGATACTAGCCCAATAGGGTGTTTTGTCTTTTTTTTTGGCTTTGCATTGTAGGTCTTTGTAATATCTTTGAGATATTTAATGATATGTCAGGGTGTGTATTCATATGTTTGATAACAGTAATGATGAAACGTGATTGACATTGCTATGATCCCTGTGACTAATGAGCCCATGGAGGGAAAAGTTTTTGATGTGCAGGACCATGCTCGACGGACAGGTACCAGTTGGACTGGTACACATGGGAAGTTGATTAGTTCGGACCTCCATGGGGCTGAAGAGCCCATCAGATGGTTGTTGGGACCCCATCTAATCTAAAAATCAAGAAGACTTGAAAATCTTGAAATTATTGCAAGTAAATGTTATGTGTTAAAACCAAATGGATAAACTTTGCAACACATAAATTAAAAGGATTACTCATGCAAAATACACATAGACAGCAACATAATCAATGAACATAAGCATATAAACACAACAATTGATAAAGGATTTCACCCCTCTCTTGGGCTACATCTCCTAGTCCAGCTTCCAATAGATCATTTATTATTAATTTCTCAAAGTTCTCAAAAACATGTCTTACAATGCTCAAACTGACCAACTGACTTCTCCAATGGCTTCAGAGCGTCCAAAAACCCCTATCTGGGCTCTTTCGACACCTCAATCGGTCGAACAATGAAGAAGTTAGGCCTCCTGGAAGTCCCCCCTTCAAGCTTGTTGTCTCTGCATCTACAAAACGCACCCTTGTCAAATGAACCTGGCACACACGCAATAAATAGCGTAAAAAATAAGCACCGGGTGAAACCGTGCCAACAGTGCAAACTGTAGGATGGTTATGGGCGCGCCAACCCCTAACCGCCTAGCACCTGGGCACATGGGGGTCATAAGACCTCGCGCTATGGAAAATAGGATAACCATTTGAAAACCGTTTTAACTCCCCCGCTCCAGTCGTGGTCATATGTAATAACCCATACAACCAAGCTCCATACATCTCCGCGCCCCATGTGATATATGGTCATATGCACACCATAGAACCGCGCAATTTCCATTTGAAAACATGTGTGAATACTCCGCGCACCTTTAAACAAAGCCATGGTCGTATACAATAGAAATATGACCGCGAGTTTTGGTTTAACACTTCCACATGATACAATATGGTCACATACATTAACAACATGACCGCGGGTCGGGGCTAAGCCCCGACCTGTCCCCCCCGCCATTTATTACATAGTGTAAATTCAAATACAATTAAACACACATATGTAATAAGAAACAAATGGCGGTGCAATCGTCGGGCAGATGTTGTGAAAGCTTATGCGGTGGGGAGGTCTAGGGATCGAACCCCATGGACTCCAATAATTTTACATACAACAATCAACCAATACCGGGGTGCCATGTGGTAGCCCATGACTGGGCCACGTGGCACCCAATCATTGACCAAAAAACTGCAACGTGTCGACACATGATTCATCCAATGCCTGCCAACCAGAATCTGCCATGTCACCACATGTACGGTCATACAGCTCTGCCAAGTCAGCCTGTACGGACTGTACGGAATGTACAGTCAGCATCATTTTTTTTTTGCCTGTTTGACTTTATGAACAGATTACAATATCTCTCTCTCCTGACATCTATTTGAGATGAAACGAGTTGCATTGGGTTTGCAACGACAAGGCCTACGCTCTCGTTCGGTTTAAAGCGATTCCGAGCACTTTGAATTTTTTAGCAAAATTTGATCCCCTGATCACACCTCCCCATTGGGAATCTTTTGGACCTCCAAAAGACTATTTTCAGTCCATGTGAATATGATTGTAAATTTCCCTCACCCTTCCAACCTCAATCCACTTGTCCTTGCTTGGATTCATCCCTTTAAGACCAACTCGAAGATACTCCACATTTCCTCGTTTTGAAGTTCACATTCTCCTGTCAAGGATGGTGTTTTTCTGCAGTTTTGTAAGATACTCTGGAGAAAAATCATCTATGGAAGGAATATGAACATGCTCTCCTTGATCATCAATCAATGGAGGCTCATACAACTTCAAATTCTCAACATTAACAACTGCATACATCTGCATATAAGGAGGCAAATTTAAATGAAAAGCATTGTTACCAATCTTGTAAACAATCTTGAAGGG
>SNQJ01S0080697.1:0-13232 GCA_010110895.2 Picea sitchensis | reverse complement strand
CTACCATGTCACCACATGTACGGTTGTACGACTCTGCCACGTCAGACTGTACGGACTGTACAGTCAGCGTCATTTTTTTTTGCCTGTTTGACTTTATGAATAGATTACAATATCTCTCGCTCCCGACATCCATTTGAGACGAAACGAGTTTCGTTGGGTTTGCAATGACAAGGCCTACGCTCTCGTCTGGTTTGAAGCGATTCCGAGCACTTTGAATTTTTGAGAAAAATTTGATCCCCTGATCACCATCAGGGGCAGAGACAGGACAATGCTTGATTAAGCTTTTTCACCTGAGAAGAAGAAGGGCGTTCCATCTGTGACACTTTGGTTGAGCCCAGCCCAGGGGGGTTGACCCAGTTCAGGTGGAACGTCTCCCTTTGATGGCCCAGGATGTCACCTAGGAGCCATTGAAGTCATCTTGAGAGTATGGCAGTCTGATAGGGTAGTTGGCACGTGTGGCAGGGTTTGGAAGCCCTAAGAGGGCCAACGTTTGTCATTTTGTGTTGCATTTTCCCTAAAAAGGGGCCGATGTCTCCCTCAGTAGGGCTTGACGTCTTGCTTATGATCATTTAGGGCTTTGATTTAACAATTTAATGTAAACACCGTATGATTTTGGTTTGTAGACTTGTCGGCTATTTTTAATGACCTCATTTTAATTAGAGGTCATGATACAGTATATATTAAGGATTTTTTCCCTCATTTTGATAACACACAACTCACTCTCTTGTGAGGTCTAATTTTTGCACCCTAGTTTGGGTATTTGGTCTTTTATATGAGGCGCACTTGTTGGAGGAAGGATTTCCTTGGCATATTTTGGCATTTCTCTTGAAGGAAGGTTTACAACTAGGGTTTGCAATGTTATTTCTTCATGATATGTAAGTGTATTTTCTACAAAACTTCTTAATTGAATGGTTGTAGGTTTGTATTCTTGCATTTATTATAAATTTGCTGATTTAAAACCCTAGGTAACAAGAACACAAGTAGGTCCTTGCTTCATGCCCCCTAAAAGAGAAATATTCATCCATTGAAGAAGGAAAGAAGACCCTAGCCTTTGCTACACTCTTTTCACTTCTTCCCCTTATGCTAGCTGTGTTTTTAGAAGTTAAGAAGGAGGAGACGTCCCAGGCCTAGGTTATCTACACTTAGGGCCATCCATCTTCTAGGGTTTGGTGATAGAGCCTTGCCATTGCAACACCCTCCCTCACCTCATTCTCTTGTTTTAACTTATATTTTATGCTATCCATTTTTCCAAGTTTGACCTAAGGAAGGAGGAAAGAGCACAAGGCCTGGCTTAAGCAACACCGGAGTGAGCCTCTTTCCCCTAGGGTTTTGATTCTAGGGCCCTGCCATTGCAGCACTCTAGAACCCTTCCCTTTTTTCCTTAGCCTTTTATCCCTTCAACTTTGCATCCTCTCCTTAATTGAATCCATCTGCCCCTAGGCACTGATGTTAGATCCACAATGTTGAAGTGATAGTGCTCAAACAACCTCTTAAAACTTTTAAATTTGAAACCCTGACTAACTAGCTAACCCTAACTAGGCTGACGTCATACTTGGTTATTCCATCTTGACACAACACCTTTTGATGATAAGCAATTAGATGATGGTTGAAAGCATTTATTGTGTAAAATATTGATTAGATACATTGTTGGCTACATCATCTCAATAGTTATTGATGAATTGATACTTTTCCACTGCTATATTGATAAACATTGACCTCATTGATATCTATTGCTTTAATTGCTTACATATTGATGTCAGATAGTTATATGAAGTACTAACCCACTGAATTATAGCATGCATATATATTGTTTTTCTATTGTCTTGTTCCAAGAAGGTGATGTCATTTGGGCATACACTTCTTTATTGGTTGATTAGCTAGACTATCTAACCTTGGTGGTAACTTGTGAGGAGGAACTTTTGCTTTGACCTTTATACTTTGGCCTCTTCAAAACCCCAGGTTACCGGGGACGTCTCCCCTGGGCTAACCTCCTTGAATAGAAAGAACCTCCCCATTGTGGTGACATTGGGTGGGGTAGGTTCCTGTTACGCCAGTTTGGCCTCTATCCTCTAGCCTTTGAACCTAGCTACAAATAGTGCAATAACATTTTGGTGTCCTTGTCGGGGAACATTGAGTCAATTCTCCTTAAACGAAAAATCTTTTCAGTAAGCCTTGCCTTAGATATCTTTTTTACAAGCTTACCTAGTGACTCCACTAGGGTGTTTTTCCCCTTTTCTTTGGTAGTTTCTAGTAAACTATCTAGCGACTCCACAAACTAGAAGGAGATTCAATAATCCTTCTTTGTCTTTCAAAAGGAAGCCTCCCTTAAACTCTCATGTTGTCAAATCACTTTTCGGGAAGAGACTTCCTTTAAGAATCATGTCTACCTCTCAGACTTCTACTATGAACCCAGCCAACAATCAAAGACAATGGTCATCTACCCTTTTCAAGCCGTTAGACATGTCATCCATACCAGGCTATCCTAGGAAAATGCCACCCAAGTATGAGAAGTGGTTGCCTAAATTTACCGATACTGATGCCATCAGTGCCGAAGAGCATATGAGAAACTTTTGGTCATTCTTTCATCTTCACCCCATCAATGATGATGCTGAAGATTTGGTCATGAATTTGTTCTCCGCTACTCTTTATGATGCCTCAAGGCGTTGGTACCTTAGCCTTCCTGATGGAAGCATCAAGACCATGGATAGACTTGAAGAGGTTTTTCTCAAAAGATGGAGTATCAAAGAAGACCCTAATATGCTTCTCACTTGATTAAATAGCCTTTCTAAGTATGAAAATGAGTCCATTTGGGATTTTCACACTAGATTCGAGACTTTTCTACAAAGAATTCCTGCAAGCCATCACCCAAAAGTTGACTACCTTGTTCATATTTACACCAGATATTTCAATGGCCAACTAGAGTATCTTCTTAGAGACAAAAACCCCCAGTCCATTCAAGAATCCCAAGAGCTTGCCACCAAGATAGAAGGGAACCTCCTTTCATCTAAAATTGAGCCCTTTGCTAACCCTAGGGGGAGAATAGACACCAAGCAGAAAATAGTACACAATGTTGAGCCTACTTCAGATTTTTGCTCCAGTATCAACAAATTACAAGCCTCCATGGATGGCATCATAAATAATCAGGAAGAAATGATGAGTTGGATTGTTAGACTTGAAAAGTCCTAGATCCAAGCACCTAGGCCTCCCTTCAAAGGAAAATTCCAAAAAGAGAACCAATTTTACAAGCCAAAGAATGAGCATGAAGTTCCAAACACCTTGGACCCTACAAACGTTGTTGATGAAAACCCTTGGTGCCTGGAGTGTAGTGAAGCACATTGGGAGCATGAATTCCCTTATAACGTTGGCCATCAACAAGTCAACAATATGGATTGTTTCATGGGGCTTCCTCAGATAAATATCACAGATATAGAACATCAACAAGTCGTAAGGGAAGCAGCTAGAGCAACAAGGATGGTGGTAATAAACAACCTGGACCAGGAATCACGAGAAAAGCTAAAGAAACAGGAAGTTCAGGTATATAGAAGGAAGAATTCGAAACAACCTACCATTGATCATCCAAAAACCCCGCCTCTTGAGGTGCTTCTTCCTAGGACATCCAAAACTGGTAAGGTTGACCCTAACTTTGACTTTGAAGGGGCATTATCAAATATGCATGTGAATGTTCCCCTAAGAGAAGCAATCAAGATCCCATCCATCAAAGAACACTTTTATACCTTCTTTTTGGGATCAGATGAACCTATGGACCCCCCTATTATGTTGCAAGTTGACCATTTCAGGGTCCAATATGGTGAAAACCCTCCCTTCTTCATGACTTTAACAATGAACAAAAAATATCTTAACAACTCCATGCTAGATACAGGTGTTGGTTCTAACATGATGTGTCTTAAAGTCAAGCAACAAATGGGCTTGAAGGTCAGTAGGCCTTACAAGAATGTGTGTGGTTTCGAATCTAAAGAAATACCCACACATGGGGTGGTTGAAAATGTTGAAGTGCACTTAAAAGAATACCCCGAGAAGACAGTCCACATTGACATTATAGTGGTTGATGTCCCAGATGTGTGGGGAATGTTGTTATCTAGGAAGTTTGGCACAATGATAGGCAGTTCTGTTGAGATGGACCTCACCTATTTGCGATTACCTTTGAAACATGGAATGATGGGACGTCTACTTAATGTACCAATAATTGGGGATCATGTGAAAGATATTGTTCATCCCGCTAAAAATGATGAAATGCAGAAAGATATGATACAAACTCTTCAAAAATATTCTCCAGAAGACATGCCCTTTGCAACAGTGTAAGACTTTGATTAGATCAAATGGCCCAAGAAAGAATAATACCAACAACTCCTAGATGAATTCAAGAACAAAGAAGTTGGGACGGTGAAAATATTAAATAAAAATGAAGATGACATACAAATCCACCTGTCTCAACAAGAAGTCTTTATAGCAGAAGCCCACCCACCTCCCTCAGTGAAATACACCAGGGTTGTTCAGGGAACGACCAAATACAAAGTCAGAAAGTATAAGGAGGGAGATATGGTATGGATGTGGGATACTCAGAAAGGAGAGCCAACTAATGTAAAAGGAAGCACGCAGTCATGGCTCAGACCCTTCAAAGTTGGAATGGAATTAGTTGATAACTCATACTACTTGTCCACTTTGGAAGAAAGAAGGCTCCCATTACCCATTAGTGGGCACCTCCTCAAACCCCACCAAGCTGGTGGGACCTGACTCCATAGGTAAGTATAGGTAGGTAGGCATTTTCCGTGTATTATACCATTTTCATTTCATGATAGTTTTCTTCCTCACTTGCATATTGATTGTTTTATTTCAGTTATATACATATGTATATTGCGGGGTGGAAATATCACCCCACCTTTGTTACTGATGTTGTTTTTCGAGTTGAGAAGGTCTACAAGATATGCCATAGATGTTGAGGTTCTCATGTGATCTATGGTAAGAACATGTCCCCGAGTTGGAGACATATGTTATCCCCAAATTCTAGGGATAACTAGGAGATCATTTCTCGAGGCCCATAGGTCCTATACATGGAGTACCGAGAGAAGGATTGACTTAAGCATATCCCTGGAGGGCCCATCCTTCTCTTCTTTCATCAGAATTATCTTGTCAGTAGCAACAGCTTCCATCACCATCAGCCTGGTCTTGTACCGGAGAAGACTATTGCTACATGAGGTAATTGGTCCAGATATCATGGTATGTGTCATTTTTTATCATTATAACCTTTGGATGTATGCATCTTACCCCTTTTATTTCTGACAACTGCTTGGATCTTACATTAACCCACTTGACCATGGTTGGGGGGATTGACAGGGTGTCCTAGCAAGCCTATACCCATAGGTTTTGGTTTTCCACCGGGGGGATTTTTGAAGAGCCATTGTCTGCTCCCATCATATCATCACATTTACATCTTATCTCCCACTCATCTATCCCCTTCCCCTAGTTCGGGCATTAGGATGATCTATTTGTGGGTTGCACCTTATCTCGTGGGAAGAAGGAGCTAAAGGACCATAAGGTAAAAGCAGCTGGTAAAAGATAAAAGCCATAAAAATGAAACCTAAAGATGCCTCGCCCAGGGATCCCCAAGAAGGCAATAAAAGGCCTCTCAGCAAGAAACAAGAGGGACCCAAAGAAAAATAACAAAACAAGACCTAGCCAATAGGATAGGCGGTCTCATCACGAGCCAACCTATTATGTTCATGGGTACCTAGTAGTATGACATTGCCATTATCTGGTTACCACACTAGGGAAGTGACCTTTGGTTGCATGGCCAAGGGAAAGGGGTCTCATCATGAGCCAGCCTTATCATTTCTGTGAAAGTGCTTGTGGGTAACACTGTCAGCTCTGGTCACCACGCCAAGGCAATTTCCTCTAGTTAATCTTTGAAATAAAAAAGGAAGAACGCAAATAAAGAAAAGAAAAGAATAAAGACAATAAAGGGCTTGGAAAGAATTGCATCCATGACGGGTATATCTCACCTTCTACAAAGGCACCCACAGGTAATATCATGCATCCCTGTCTTCACTCTACCCATATGTCTGGACATCCCTTGACCACATCACCTCGTTTTACATGAATTGGATGATACCCCCTAGAGATTTTCCTTTTCTTATGGATACTAGCCCAATAGGGTGTTTTGTATTTTTCTTCGGCCTTGTATTGTAGGTCTTTGTAATATCTTTGAGCTATTGAATGATATGTAAGGGTTTGTATGCATATGTTTGATAACATTAATGATGAAACGTGATTGACATTGCTATGACCCCTGTGACTAATGAGCCAATGGAGGGAAAAAAAATTTGATGTGCAAGAGCATGCCCAATGGACAGGTACCAATTGGACCAGTACACATGGGGAGATGATTAGTTTGGACCTCCATGGGCTGAAGAGCCCATCAGATGGTTGTTGGGACCCCATTAGGTGTAGAGACAGGACAGTGCTTGATTGAGCTTTTTCACCTGAGAAGAACAAGTACATTCCATCCGGGACACTTTGGCTGAGCCCAACCCAGGGGGGTTGACCCAGTTCAGGTGGAACTTCTCCCTTTGATGGCCTAGGATGTCACCTAGGAGCCATTGACGTCATCTTGAGAGTATGGCAGTCTGATAGGGCAGTTGGCATGTGTGGCAGGGTTTGGAAGCCCAAAGAGGGCCAACGTTTGTCATTTTGTGTTGCATTTTCCCTAGAAAGGGGACAACGTCTCCCTCAGTAGGGATTGACGTCTTGCTTATGCTCATTTAGGGCTTTGATTTAACAATTTAATGTAAAAACAATATGATTTTGGTTTGTAGCCTTGTCGACTATTTTTAATGACCTAATTTTAATTAGAGGTCATGATACAGTATATATTGAGGAGTTTTTCCCTCATTTTGATAACACACAACTCACTCTCTTGTGAGGTATGATTTTTGTGCCCTAGTTTGGGTATTTGGTCTTTTATATGAGGCGTACTTGTTGGAGGAAGGATTTTCTTGGCATATTTTGGCATTTCTCTTGAAGGAAGTTTTATAACTAGCGTTTGCAATGCTATTTCTTCATGATATGTAAGTGTATTTTCTGCAAAACTTCTTAATTGAATGGTTGTAGGTTTGTATTCTTGCATTCATTATAAATTTTCTGATTTAAAACCCTAGGTAACAAGCACACAATTAGGTCCTTGTTTCATGTCCCCTAAAAGAAAAATATTCAGCCATTGAAGAAGGAAGGAAGATCCTAGCCTTTTCTACACTCTTTTCACTTCTTCCCCTTGTGCTAGCTGTGCTTTTAGAATTTAAGAAGGAGGAGACGTCACAGGCCTAGGTTATCTACACCTAGGGTCGTCCATCTTCTAGGGTTTGGTGATAGAGCGTTGCCATTGCAACACTCTCCCTCACCTCATTCTCTTGTTTTAACTTATCTTTTATGCTAGACATTTTTCCAAGTTTGACCTAAGGAAGGAGGAAAGAGCACGAGGACTTGCTTAAGCAACATCGGAGTGAGCCTCTTTCTCGTAGGGTTTTGATTCTAGGGCCCTACCATTGCAGCACTTTAGAACCCTTCCCTCTTGTCCTTAGCCTTTTATCCCTTCAACTTTGCATCCTCTCCTTAATTGACTCCATCTGCCCCTAGGCACTGATATTAGATCCACAAGGTTGAAGTGATAGTGCTCAAAAAACCTCTTAAAACTTTTAAATTTGAAACCCTAACTAACTAGCTAACCCTAACTAGGCTGACGTCATACTTGGTTATTCCATCTTGACGCAACATATTTTGATGATAAGAAATTAGATGATGGTTGAAACCATTTATTGAGTAAAAGATTGATTAGATACATTGTTGGCTACATCATCTCAATAGTCATTGATGAATTGATACTTTTCCACTGCTATATTGATAAACGTTGACCTCATTGATATCTATTGCTTTAATTGCTTACATATTGATTTCAGATAGTTATATGAAGTACTAACCCATTGAATTATAGCCTGCATATGTATTGTTTTTCTATTGTCTTGTTCCAGGCAGGTGATCTCATTTGGGCATACACTTTTTTATTGGTTGATTATCTGGACTATCTGACCTTGGTGGTAACCTGTGAGGAGGAACTTTTGCTTTGACCTTTATACTTTGGCCTCTTCAAAACCCCAGGTTACTGGGGACGTCTCCCCTGGGCTAACCTCCCTAAATAGAAAGAACCTCCCCATTGTGGTGACATTGGGTGGGGTAGGTTCCTGTTACGCCAGTTTGGACTCTATCCTCTAGCCTTTGAACCTAGCTACAAACTGTGCGATAACAGTGTTGATCAACGAGTAAGATATTGATTTGATTATATATGGAGAAACCATCCATCAAAGAGAATATTTCACGTTCGACGCAATCATCGATTATTTGGTCAACGAAGGGGGTAGGAAAGTTGTCCTTAGGACAAGCTTTGTTGATATCCCTATAATCAACACAAACACAGATCGTACCTTGTTTCTTATTAACCGAAACTAGATTGGATACTCAATCAGTCAAAGCCACATGATAAATAAAGCCATCTTTAAGAAGTTTCACTTTGTATGTGCCAATTGAAGTTTCACTTGCGATGGAGTATTTGTGATTTGAATTGTCACATAGATCCACTTTGCATGTCTCGTGGCTATGTTTGTATTTGATTTTTCCAATACATAGATCCACAGTGTATTCCTGGTGGCTATGTAGAATCTTGATGACATGGATCCACAGTGTATAATTAGTTTCCATGACTTATATTTATCATTTATAGTCTGAACATGGGAATGCGTACTTAAGACATGGTATAATATTGTGCGGATTCTTGATTGTTTGTAGGTTCCCAATTGGTGCGCTCCTTGTTCCCGACACAAATAGGCATTTTTACAAAGTATTTCGGTTGTCAGGAGTTCTGACCCCATACTTTTGGGAGCATTCTGTTACATGTTATTTTGGTTATTGGGTAAATCTGTAGATGCGGACATGAACTAATCCCCCTAGATCCACCTATATCTAGAACAAAATGAGACGGAACAAGACGCTTTCCCTAAGGAGGAATAGATAAGATACCTTATGAATCACTTCCTTATATCTTTGTTGTCCCTACTTCACTCCACTTCTCTTGTGGAATCAAATTTGTGATAACACAAACCAACCAACGTGAAAGAAACAATAGTAGAATTAATTCACAACCTAAACATGTGATCAAGGAATCATGTAATAAAATACTAATCATTTTATGGGAAAGAGACATGCCACCGTATTATATTAATGAAAAGTAGAAGATACAACTGAATTGCCTTGATGTTGCAAGTTCCCTTTTAGTGGTCCTTTGTTCCAACACACACATACACTTTCTCTAAAATTCACATGAAGATAATCCACAAGAGCTTGATAGAGAAGTAGAGGCCTCAAGCATCACTAGGAATAGGATTCTTCACACAGTCTTCAGCCTATTCTTTCATGAATTCTCTATTTAATATTGCTTAACCTTTTCCATGAGAAGCCCATGATTATGTAGGAGAAGGTGAAATGGTTAAATGGATGAGGATGATCCCACCAAATCAAAGAAATCAGTAGGATCGCAACCATACAGACGCCACCTCACATTCTAGAAGATTCCCCTTCTAGAAACTTCGTGAAACCTCTTTCCTCTTTTAGCTTTGGAACTCCGCCGCACCCTGCCTATATAGCAGTCTGTGAAAATATCACGGGCCAGATATAGAGCATCCTACAGAAATCATAGATTTCCGCATTGTGTAATATATGCAGCCTGTGGACCCTTTCTAAAAAGAAGCCTTGTAGAGGAGGAAATAAGTTTCTTTTCTCAAGAAAAAATTCATGTTGGGAGCCTGAACACATGTTTGTGAAATCATCATTAGGGTGACCAAAATAATGTGTAACATCATTCCCCCCAAAGTATGAGGCCGAAACTCATGACAACCGAAATACTTTGTAAAAATGTGTGTGTGTGTCGAGAACAAGGAGCGCACTAATTGGGAACCTGCAAACAATCAAGCATTCAGACAATATTATACCATGTATGAAGTAGGCATTCCCATGTTTAGACTATAAATGATAAATATAATTCATGGCCACCAATTATACATTATGGATCCATGTCATCAAGATTCTACATAGCCACCAAGATTATAGTGTGGATCTATGTATTGGAAAACTCAAATACAAACATAGCCATGAGACATACAAAGTGGATCTATGTGCCAATTCAAATCATAAATACTCCATCGCAACCTGGATAAAAAATGAGGTCCAGGGTCTTCAATCCCATCGTCTATTAGTATGAACCTAGCCATGTGATTACAAGTGCTGAAGTCGAACATGGTTAGAAACCACTTGATTACCGGTCGTTGATGAAAACCGTTAACAAGTGTGAGGGAAATCACCATTGATGTCAATGACTCCCAAGGTACAATAGTACAATCCAATGAGTGTGAATAGATGAGATAAAGTCGAACACTCGATGGAATCTCTCGATCAGGGATCAATGATGTAAATCCACTTTCGAAAGCGAAGAAACCTACCATTGAGGCATGCAGGCTCTAAAGCACTAAATAATTTCTAAGTCTTGTTCCTGGATAATGAGCTAAAGTCGATAGGAAAAGACTCATCACAGAAGGGCCTTGATGTATCCCCCATCAAATGACATGAAATAAGTAACAAATTTAGGGTAGATCAAAGTACGAACATGATTTGAAACTGACACAAGGAAGGTCGACATGGTAGGAATTGACAATTGCAGATGGCTGACTCAATAGAGGGCTTGGTTGAACTTCTCTTGAACATATGAATGGCATAGCACTTGTCTTGGAATCATTGAATCAAAGATGACCCAAGATATGAACTTGTGTAAAGTCAGATGAGAGACAAATGGATTTCCCAACCCGGATTCAAATGATGAAGGGGGTGCCATGTTCAAGAGCGACACTTACTACCACTAACACAAATACAGAGACACATCTCTTTCCCAAATTTCTCCCCACCATTTCTGGCGAGTACCTCTTTATTTTTACGCAATCTTGAGGAGGATAACACATGCTTGTTGATGTAATCTCATCCTTCGAATGATTCCCTCGGAGTATGTTTAACGAACCCTAAGAAGGAGTGGTTCGGTCCCATGTGGGTCTCTCGATTTTTGTTTAATGAGTCCAAAGATAGAAAACTCAGGAGTTTTTCATATTTTGAGAGTCTGAAAACTCTTAAAGAGAAATCTCCCAGTGCCTTTTTCATAAAGTAGTTTCATAGGACCGAAAAAGTGATAAACTATCGCCCATCAAACGTTTTATTCAAATACGTTTATGAGCGTGAAAAGAACAAGGTCGCTCGAAAATCTTTTCATTTTTATGGAGTGCGAAAAGATCTTAAAGGTTACTCCATAAGTTTCGTTATTTCTGTGTTACCATGACGAGTAAGAAAACATGACAAAAGTATACTCAGTTATGTTCTCATCGATTTTCGATCATGAGAATGAACAAAAACTAAGCTCGAGGTTTTTCTAAAAAACCCTAAAAAGTAATCGTACATGCGATGAAAAAGAAAAACAAATCACAAAAATTGTCCATACTTCATTGTTTGGAACCCTAGTCTACCCATCTGCGAGAAACAAAACACTCATGAGACCATTAGATTGGTAGTTTTTTGAGAAAATATATTTAAATTATATACAATATTTTTATAAAAAGTAAAAAATGAGATAAATAGGGGTAAGAACGCATTTTTACTATTTCATTTGTATTTGGTCAAAAACTTGTCTAAGAGCCCTTTTTTCACCTCATATTTTGACGGTCGATTGCGGGGAGTACAGGCGATCAATCGGTAAACGGTTTGTGTGAAAATGGTGAGTACCTGGTCTTATTCCTTTTCAATGGTTTAAAATTCATTTCAATAGGTTAAAAGATGATTTTTTTGGTGAATTTTTGGGTCGTAGTTGTGCGCTGGGGTCGCCGCAGGTGCCCTATATCGGGGCCTACAAAAATAAAGGATTTTCGTAGGCGCCTAATGGTTCACTTGCGAAAACCCCTCTCTGTAACTAAATCCCAGCTGCAACGGCTAAAAACCCAAAAAGAAAATGATGCGTTGGACCAAAAAGAATTCCAAAATAGATGATTGAAGGTGCTAACTTCTTTCTTTTATCTCCATGCAGGTATTTTGATTGCAAAGATGTTGGAGTGGAGATAAAGAGAGCATGAATATGATGATGCAATGGATTTGAATGATATAGGAACCCTAAATTCCCTACGACAGTGTGGTTTGTTAAAGTTATTCAAGATCCAGGGCATGAGATCTGAACTGAGATTATTGGAATATTTAGTCCATATGTGGGATGTGGACCAACAAGTATTTCATGTGGGTGTTCATGTGATTTCCTTGGACATTGAGGATATTTACTTGTTGATGGGGATATCCTGTTATGGGGTGCAAATGACTTTAACAGGAAGTCGAGGTGGTGGTTTTCCAATGAGTGAATACATCAGATGCTATTGTGAACCAGAGTCTGAGCGACGCAAGGGTAAAGTGGCTATCAAAGGGGTTCATGATATGACTCTCAAAACCATTATTTTCACCATTGCATGGATGGAAGGGAGTTCTTCTCCACACATGGCTTTGCAAAGCTACTTTCAATATGTCATGGAATTCACAGAACCTCATATGTTCAACTGGTGTGATGGACTCCTCCGTAGTATGAAGAGCTAGTTGACCAAGAGAAAGAACGGGGAGCTAAAGCACTTTGGGTATGGATCCATTTTGGTATCTTTCTTCCTGGAAAGAGTCCCTCACTTATGCATACATGTAGATTGGAATATACCAGCACCATGAGATCTGTGGATGAAGCGGTGGTGTGATCTCATGTCCCGACATGTAGCAGGCCCCATTATTAAATATAATGATACATTTTTTTATTGGCTGGAGCCCCAGATATTGATGATCGATGACTATGCGTATGTTGGGATGGATTTTTTCTATGGTCTTGAATTTGTGTTACCTGAGGGTTCTCAGTGGGGGGATCTAGGTAAGAATTTTTTTTTTCTTTTATGGTATTTTTGTAAATGTTTTCAAAACATTTAACATTTATTATGTTTTCAATCCAATGCCTAATCAAAATATTTTGACCATGCAGATGTAGGGCCATTCTGAACCCTGGGTACATCCCCTATCTAGAGGTGAGGGGAAGTAGCGGTAGTAGCAGAATGGGATGCAGA
>SNQJ01S0080694.1:31750-45958 GCA_010110895.2 Picea sitchensis | reverse complement strand
TGTGTGTGTGTGTGTGTGTGTGTGTGTGTGTGTGAGAGAGAGAGAGAGAGAGAGAGAGAGAGAGAGAGAGAGAGAGAGAAGAGAAGCCAACTTGTATGAACAAATAACTTAGTATAACATATCCCAAAATGTATGCCAGCAAGTAATTGGTTTTCTTACATTTGCTTTTAGTTTCGTTTTCCTTGGCTTTTAGGATTTTTAAAAGTTTTTGGGAAATTTAAGAACCCCCCACCAACCATGTAAACGCGACCCATCAACCAACAATAAGAATTCAAATATGATCAAGATTTTGGAAGAAATTTCTCAAATCCTAGTAACAACTGGGATCTCTCACCCTTAGGAAGAGAAAACCCCATAGTCAAGAACCTGTCTGCCTCTCTGGAAGTGGGGACAAAAGAAGAATAGTTCCATGAGCTACACCCACAAGAAGATCTAAAATCCTTTTGTAATCAATTTTCCAACCTATAGGAGACTAAATAATCATGGACCACATTCGATGGAGAGCCACCATTATAACTTGAGATCGAGGAGTTCTTGATATGCCTTTCTGAAGATCCCCCCATCAGAGACTCACATGAAGAGATATTCTGCATGATAGAGGGAGACATGCAAAGTTGTCTAAATGAGGAAGTGAACCAAGAACATCAAGATTACATTGAGCTATGGTTCCAGATATTGAAGCACCACTCTCTTTCTCTTCAACAACTCTTCTCACATCATCATCAAAAGCAACTGGTTCTTTCTAGACGGTGGTACATTAAAGATTATATTTCAAACCCTAGTATGAATGTATTTCAGCCCTGCTTACATACATTGTTACATTGAAATCATTCTTTTACATGTGTAAAATATAATTTCTTTAATTCTTAGATAAGATAGAGTAAAATTTGTATGTTAGTTAACCTAGTTCTAAATAAATGCAATATATTTTCATGTTTATTTTCAAACAAATGAAATGAGACGAAGATAATACAGATCTAATATAAAACACCTAGGATATTTATTCTTATTACATACAAATTCTGACTATTAATAATATCAACAGTTGCACGTAACCTTATTTAAAATACAGGGATTTACCGTTAAGAACCAAATAACAATATAGCATAGAAAAGCCCCGTATCAGTAATTCAACGCTTTGAAAAGAGATGGGGATGATAAGCCTCTTCGAGGGGGGAACCTCCATGACCACATAAATGTACAATTGCTAAGATGATTCAATGAAAATGTCTCCTTGGTATATATAGGAGACTAGAGGTATAATTCACAACCAATGGAATAAATATGACAAATAAAATAACATTAGTTTTAATTATGTTCCACTATGGGTAGTAATGAGCCACTATTTAGGGCTTAACATTCCCTCCCTTGAGACAAGTGTTGTCCACAATGCATGAAAGTAATTATGGATGCTTATGCATAAAAGACCATCTTCCCAAGTGGAATCTTCACTGCAGTTTCCAGGCATTTAATGAGATACTCGGAAATTGATCTATTCCTCAGCTGGAAAAATTTTGTGTCAATGATGGCTTCAGGATCCAATATGATTTTTTCCCTCCTCATCAAGTTCTAGAACATAGTTTGAATTGAGATCTTGTCACCCATAACCTTCTTGCTACGAAACATGGAAAACTGTGTACTCGTGAAGATGCGTGCAACTCCAATTTGTGTTTTCAGTACCAATATTTTGCAACACCTTATAAGGCCATAGTACCAATATTTTGCAACACCTTAAGGGCTATAGTAATTTTGTGATGATTTAGTGTATCCTTCTTGGCTTGCTTGAGGGACATCTGTTTGTATGGTTGTAGTTCAAAACACCCAATCTCCTACTAAAGACTCTTTCAATTATGATGTTGGTCTGCTTGTTTGTTTCATGTGATCTAAGTCATGACAGTCGGTCCCACACAGAACTTTGTCGATGCCGATGTGATCTTCCACCGTTTGAACCTTAGATTTTTCTTTAGAGAAGAAGTGATGGATGGAAGGTGGTATCCATATTAGCAATGGTGTCATTTTTTGTTGCACTATGAAAGGAAATGTTATACCACCATTCTGCCATGGCAACCATCATTTGAACCATTGTGTTTCTGCTTATCAAAGACAAAGAAATGAAGGTTGCCTCTCCAGAAATTTGTTCACTATCTTGGTTTTCCATCATATTGAGGATTTATTGTGATGAGCTATGGTTTCACCCGAGTACCCAAACAAGAAAATAATTACGTCCAAAAATGTCCAATGAATAATGGGATCCGTCACTGACACCTTGGCTATGTGATTTTGGAACTACAAGAATGGGTGCAAACTGTACCCGTATTTTGAGGGATGAGAGTGCACAGTGTGTGTGTACTTTCTGGTCGCCTGCACCATGATGACACTCTTCCTTCAAAATTTGGTAACCCCGTGGATGAAATCCATGGAAACCTCCCAACGCTGACTGGGATGGCTAATGGTTGTAAAAAAAAACCTGGGGTCTTAATTGTTTCCACATTATTTTGTTGGCAAACCACAAACATTCTGCCACAAACCTTCGGTATTAGTTTTAAGGCCATCCCAAAAAAATTTCTTCTTAACCCTATGAAAATTTAATGTTCTCAAAAATCCTTGGTCTCCCACCGAGAGGTGTGCAATTCCAATAGTAGCTTTGTTTGAGTTGAGTTCTTACATAAATATAAGCGATATTTGTACCATAGTAACCATTTTTCCATAATATCTGATGCACCAGAACCTGCTGCAACCTTTGAATGAGAGTCCACACTTTTCATCATTTTTCCATTCATCCTTGTTTCGCTATCCACTGATGATCGAGATATCACGTGAGAAAGGCCCTCAACATATTCCATTTTGAGAGTGCATCTGCCACAACATTTTGCTTCCCTTTTTATATAGACGATTTCAAAACAACCTAACATCTTGCTACCCATTTTGTTAGTTCTTTCCAAGATAGTCTTTGTTCCAAGAAGTATTTAAGACTATCATGATCTATTTTTAACCTTAAAGTGCCTACCCATTAGGTAAGGATGCCATTTCTTCATCCCATGGTATCTACCATTTCTCATAATGGTTTGTGTGTCTTTCCCATGGCCTGACTTTTCCAACATGTTCATTCCGCACCATCTGGACAATAAAGGTTTTCCTTTTGTATTGGAGGAAGTCAAGACAGGAGCTTTGCACATCACCCTTTAAGTTGTTCAAAAGTTTTAGTTGGTCCTGAATCCATGAAAATGCATCTCTTCTTAGTTAGTGTCATTGTGTTGCGTTGCTATTTCTCCAAACTCCTGCCTAACAAACTTGCGGTTGTAACATGTCAAACCCAAAAATCCTCTAAGATTCTTCAATGTTTTGGGAATCGGCCGTCCATCATGTCCTTAATCTTGATAGGTCTACCTTGACAGCTTCTTGAGATACAATATGACCAAATACTCACCTCCTTCACCCAAAGAAACATTTGGATGGTTTGCATATAGTTGTTTCTCTTTAGTAGTTGTAACACCTTGTCAACATGTCGCACATGACTTGGAAGACTTGCTATAGATTAGTATATCATCAAAGTAAACAACAATGACCTTCTGGGCAAGGGATTTAAATGAATTCATCAAATCTCTTGAATGTGGAAGGTGCATTTGTGGTGTCAAAAGGCATGACCAAAAATTCATAATGGCCTTCATGAGTTCGTAGAATGTTGTTTTTGGGATATCTTCTTCCTCATTCTAATATGGTGATACTCTGAACGAAGATCCAACTTTTGGAAATAGATTTCTCCATGTAGTTCATCTAAAAATTCATCAATGATGGGAATAGAAACTTATATATTTAATAGTGATGTTGTTGAGCTCTCGATAATTCCTTGGACACATACACCATGAGAGACATCTTTTCTTTCTGGAATACCATTACCACCGATGCAGAAAAGAACTTTGTCTAGGTCTAATAATGCTAGCCTCTAACATTTCTTCAACCATGCACTCACTTCCACTCTTCTAAAGTATTAAACTGTAGATATTCAGGAGGAACACTGTGAATTAGGTGAATATCATGATCATGATTTTGAGGTATGGAAGACCTTTTGGGAATATATTCAAATACTTTTGAATGATTATCAATGATCCTTGAGATCTAGAGTGAAGAGATGTCTTAGATATTTGAACATCTATTGAGCATAGTTTTGCAATAACACATTGATGCCCATTTTTCATCACCTTGTCAGCGCCATTGTTTATCACCTTACTTGGTTTCCCAATGATGTCTCTTAACTCACCTCTTCTTTTCCTCCAATTCAAATTTCATGAATTTTTTCTTGAAAATTAAAAGCCATCGCTCCTAATGATTGTAACTATTGGACCTCTAGCACTGTCGTCAACACTGTTCCATGAGTATAGAATTCATTGGACTATTCATTACATATTATTCCCCCATAGTAAGATTATTGATCTTATTTCATTTTCCGAAGCAATTGATAGTTCCTCCATCTGCAATCATTACTTAAACTCCGCACCTGATATTGTAAAAGCAACGGAGATCTTGGCCAATTTATGAATGAAATTATGAGTACCGCCAGAATCAATTAGGACTATTAACTTTTCTTTGATACATACTTCCATCTGAGGGCTTGAGGAGTGTTAATTTGCACAATGCATTACACGATATCATGGGGAGTCAACTCGTGATGAAATTGTTTTAATAAGCTTACATATATTGAGATGGTTCTGTTCTTGTTCTTCTTCATCTTCACACCTATGTAGAATACTTCTTCTCACCACACTTATGTCCTCTTACCTGCACTTGTTGTCACACCAAAGCATAAACCTTTCTTTTCTTCCTCCAATTGTTGAGGTGTCAACCTTGTAGGTTGAGGTGTTTCTAAAAGAAGGAACATTATTCTCTATATAGCTGTTAGGATTGATCCTCTAGCAGCCTATAGCCATATTTTTTTACTTTCAACATTTCTATCCACCCTAAATGCATTCTCCAATGATTTGGGTCTCAAAGGCGAACCTCATGTTGAATGTTGCCCTTGCTCCTATGAATACATCAATCAAGTGCTCATCTAGGAATATATGTTACCTTTATATTCAATCTTGAAGGTCTCAATGTTTCGTAATTGAACCCTTTTGCTTGAGATTATCAATTGATAAATAAGGTATTGTTCCTTGTATCATCCTCATAGTGTGCTATCATTTCTTCTATGAAAATTGTCCAAGGGACGAGTGATATTTAAAACAAAGCCATCGATACCATACAAACCACTGTCTCTAAATATGTTAAAGGATAACATTCCCTTTTGTGTATGTGGCACATTATGTAGATCAAATACTGATCCATCTGAAGTATCCATGCGATTGGGCCCTTTCCATCAAACTTCCTGCCTGACACCTGAACGTATTGGTCTTCAAACTAGTTGGAGTTTTTCATTCTGATTCATTTTTGTAAGGTCCTCATCAAAGGAATTTCAAAGGGACACATTTTCAGTTTTAGGTGTCCTCTCTATTAGAAAATTTTATCTTTCCATGATCTCCTTTTAAACCATCCATCTTAGTATCCATTATTATCTCCAACTTAGCTTCGGGGCTGACCCATCATCCCTTGTAGTTCATCTTTTGTCACTTTTCTCCTTTGTAATTCATTTATGTCCCTACGCATTTCTTTCAATCTTCACTCAAGAGTCCAAGTAGGACTTTCTGAGGCTTATTTGCGTAGAAGTTCCCTTGGGTGGCATGTTGGTCAAGTGTCACTTTGAACCTTTGATTTGAGGTGGTTCTGCTTAGACAATCTTCCTTTGTTGTGTTCCAAGTTTCAGCCCTTTGGGTATGGAACTTTCTTTTTGTAGTTCTCTGATATTTCTCTCTATAATGCCATTGTCTGATCAAAATTGGATTTTCCAAGTGGAATGTACGGTAAATTCCCCACAACTTATGTCCCTTTTCCCTTTCCAGGAGATCTCATTTGTATAGCATTCCCTAACTCAAAATAATTGATACAAAATTTTGAAACTCATACCCAAAATAATTACAGACTGTCCACTATCAAATGAAACTTGTCTCACTCAATTTAGATACTCAAGAAAGAAGTTATGATTGTTTTTTACTCTGGAACACTTGTTTGAGACTAATAATAGGACTAGTCAAAAATCTCTATCTTCCAAGGTGTATCGACAAATGTAAGATGATTCAAGATGAAATTTTTACCAAAAAGCACTTACCACTTTCTTGTTGTCACCCTGTAGATTTCTCAGGGTCTAGAAAACGTTATAGAAATTTTTTATAGTGAAAATTTCAGTAATGACTCGGGCTCTCGATGATCTCCATAACCCTATCTTACTGTGCTCAGACTTTCGAAAGTATAAGGACTTACGAGCTGAAATTTTAACCCAACGTACCTTGATCCGTCTACTAAATATCCTCCAATCCGTTCCTTCCGAAATGTTGTAAAAAAAGAGTTATAGTGAAAATTCCATGGTGTCTCAGATGTAGCAGCGAAACCCCAAGACCTTGAGCTCTGATACCATATGTTAAGAACCAAATATCAATATAGCATAGAAAAACATGAGAATAAGTAATCAACACCTTGAAAAAGAGAGAAATTCAGATAGTAAGCCTCTTCGAGGGGGAAACCTCCCTATTCCCACATTAATGTACTATTACAAGATGATTCAAAATGAAAATGTCTCCTTGGTATATATAGGAGACTAGGAGGTATAATTAAAACTAATGGTATAAAGATGACATAAATAAAATAACATTACTAATGTAATATGCCCCAATTAAGGGGTAATGAGCCACTATTTAGGGCTTAACATTTATAAAATCATTAAGTTCTGCATAATGATTCCCATAGGTAACATGTACATCCTAGTTTCATATCAGAACTTGTTATTCAAGCATTCTTTCTAAATAGTAGCAGGAGAGTGAATGACACTTCTACTTGTGAGGGAACACAATCTGATATGGAGAAGATGAAGTTGGGGACAAGAGGAACCTTTAGGTCATTCTCTCATGGCCTCATCCACACATTAAGTAAGTTTGACCATGATACGTATTTCAACTAATCTCAATACATAAGTCTATTTTTCATACGAACAATCTTTTATGGGTAATATATAAAATATATTCCAGCCCAATACCATCCCATATTGTAAAAAGGTTTTCAAATATGCTTCCCCATTCACCCATGAAAAAGCAATCTATAAATTTTATCTTAAGGGTAAATATTGGGACAAGAGACTTTGATGGAAAATGGGTGTAAGAGGCTAACCCGCCGGGATACTGAACAAGTCTACTGGAAGCAGGTACCAACCTGTGGTATAACTAGGCAAACCCATTAGAGTATTGAACATGCTCATGGGAAATGGGGCATTTTGCCTGGGAAGGATATTTCTTATATGCCAAAATTACCCCATTGGAGTACTGAACATGCTTGTTGGCAATGGGTTTTTATTTTGATGTTTTTCATTATTCCCAATCTATATTTGTCCGTATGAACAATATAATTGTGTAAATCCTTAAGAAGAAGCATGCATGGTTGAACAAAAGCCTAATGAATCTCATCTAATTGCCATTTGAGAATGTCCATAAGATGGTATTAAGACCCCATCATTCATACCTAGGATGTCATTGTCCTATAAGTGGGACCCATAAGTGTAGGAGTCTAATAAACTCAAATGCCAACTTTATCAATATAACTTGAATGACATAAATTCTCTGAGAAATTAAACAAGGATGATTGGTTTCCTATCGGTTTCTCATTTATTAAAGACCACTTATCTCCTCATGTTCTCCTGTTTAAGGATAAGAGGAAAATTCCCCCATCATATTTTACATGGTTTCTTGAGCATAAAACTATTAATGATTGATGAAATCATATGAAATAAGCAATTTATGAACTTCCTTTATGATTGTAATATTTTAAAATAAATTTCATTTCCAAATTTGTAAGCATGAACAAAGTTTAAGTTTTGGTTGTTTCTTTAAGCATGACATCAATGTTTATTTCTTCTCTCATAATAATAGTATTGGTTTAGTTCTTTTATATTTTTCTATTCTGGTACTGTTGGTATAGAAATTAGTAGGTTCTTGTACCAACAATACAAAAATTTAAATATTTTTTGAGGGTGATTTTTGCAGGATATTTTCAGTAGCTCTTAGCTTTGACATACTTCATTTCCCTCCTTCAATCAACATGCACCGGTTCTGCATAGTCCTCTTTCAGCTTGCAACAATTTTGTGTCCTAGTAAGAGTTTGCATGAGGACATGAAAACCAACAGGCGTGGGGGAGAGAGAGACATAAGGAATATCAACATATCAACATTCATCAACTCTCTCCTAGATATCTAGCAACTCTCAGTATTGCTCGATTTAATCTTCAGTTTCAGCCAGCATGTATTCCCATTCATCTTCCACTTCATCAACCTGCAACGCACATTGAAGTAAAGGTAAACTTGAGGTAAAAATGGTTTAAAACTCTTTGATTCATTACAAAGTTTAAGGGAACTTGATGATTAACCAATCCATACATTTTATCTTTCATAAACCATTATCATTCAATATCCATCTACAATTCATAATAAAATGCATAATACTCTGATAATGGCATTAGAATGAAAAGAAAAATATTGTGGTACAATGTCTTCTCTTTATATATATCATAAAGCATTCACATAAAAAGGATGAAGTCATTGTTGCCTAAAAACCACAAATAAACATTGGTTTTAAATAAAGACAACATAGTATACAAACACCTAAGTCCATATTCATATTGCCATACCATCCACCATCCCTTCATAACCCATCTATCATTTTTCCTCAACTTTCATTTCTCTATTGTAAAAGAAATAAAGTTAAAATCCTGTTATAATACCAAATGAAAAAGGGCATAGCTCCATAAGAACCAACACTTGCACAAAGAAATAAAGTCACAAAAATAAATGATTAAATAGAGTATATACAAATTTTGTTTTCATGAGGAAATGCAAACCAACAGGTGTGGGGGAGTGTTGGGCTCCAAATATGTCATATTTTCTACCATGTAAAACCTCCATTCATAAGCTATATTCCTGCACTCTTGATACATTCTATAGCCATTATCCTGTCACTTACCACTAATTACATCCATTCTACCTTGTGGTTAATTATTGTTGTTTTCTTGTCTTTTTAACTGATTAAAGATGTTTTTAACATGATTTTATCGATGATGGTTTAATCCTATGTTTCTATGTCCAAGAAACATGTCCTTGTTCCGGTACCTACACTATCCATGTACCACTACTTGTATTGTTCATGTTTTGGTACCATCACAGTCAACCGATACCTATGCTCATCTGGTACTCACACTACAAGTCATCTGGTACCAAAAGGTTCTAGAGTCATATGATACTTGTGTTCATCCGGTACCAACGTTTATTTTTCACCTGTGATCATCCGGTACCAACATCCTACATGCATCTAGTACAAGATATAGTTCCAAAATTTGGAATGCTTCTAGAGGAAAATCGGGGACATGGGTTTTTTCCAGAATGACGTCGACATGCAAACGAATGAGTTAGAATTCACCCAAATCACACACATGGACCTCGAGATCAGGGGGAATGATTATTCCAAAATTAGTAAAAATCTCAAACTACCAACTTGTTCCTCGATTTTCGTGTAGATGGTATCATATATAAAAATTCTACGAAATGAGTTTTGTCTAGAATGTGGAAAATTGAGTAAGACGCGTGAACTTTTTCAAAATTCAAGTTGTTTTGGAAGATATGGTTGGATCTCTAACTCGAATCTGCCCAAATTGATGAAAAACCCAGATTTTTTGAGATTTATCCTAAAATTGTAAAAATTGTTTTCTGAGTTTGGGAATTTGGTTTTATCCATTCCTCCATGGATTTCATGTATAAATAAGAGGCGTTGAGAAGGGTAGTCATTATTTTTATGAAGTTTTTGTAAGAGGGATATTTTTTTTGTGAGAAAGCTTTAAGGAGTTCACTGCCATGTAAAAACAGAGTTCCATGATTAAATGAAAATATGATTGTTGTTGATCTACTACACATCTCCTTGGCTTGATCTGATCATTCTCAGGCATCACTGACGATATGAGAAGGGCCCCTTAGTATGGGTAAGTGTTGACATGTTTTAACTTTTTCAGTAGAATATAATTTAATTAATTTCATTTCTATAATTTTTATGCATGGTTTTAGTTTCCAATTGTAATGCAACCTAGTTTATGAATTTGTGTTTACCAGATACATTTAGATTATTAAACATCCCATATCAATTCCTCATTTGAGTGCAATACAAGTGCAATATCATTTCAATTTTGCAAATATATCTGTTATTCATTTCTAGTCATAAAACATTGATATGTTTTACATGTGATCTAGTTTGGGACAACAATATTCATTAGTATTGGGATAGTAGTATTCATTAGTTTCCAATGTGTTTACAAAACAATAAAAACCTAAATAAAATGCAAACAAATTTTCGTTCATGTACTATTGTTCCTACACTACCGTTCTTGTACTGCACTATGTTCCTACACTCCACGTTTAATTTCTGAGTTATGTTTCCTACACTTCACAACCCCGATCTACAACTTCACTTTCCATTCTTGGGTGTATATTTTGAGGACAATTCATCCACATAATTTTTTTTCTATTTGTTTGATTTCCTTTATCTAGTTTTCTTCAATTTGGATTTCCCATAGATTTCCTGCACTTTATTTCCTACACTTAGTTTTATTTTTGATACCTTTGGATTCCTTGCACTTTAATTTCACATAGTTCCAATCACCAAGGGAAATATTAAAGGTATAACTCGTGAGATATGGCCTCCCCRTGTTGGGATTCTACCTAAGGTGTTAGTTTATTTCCTGTCAATTGAATTCATTTGCGTTTGCTTGTTTCTTTTATTGCATTTAAGTGTGGATCCACTATAGGAAATAATCATTGAAGGACATGGAAATTAAGTAAGATAGTCAYTATTAATCACACGGACATCACCCCAAGTGCATGAAAKATTGTGATCAAATCCTTTATAGCGCTAAGTTATTTCTATGTCCCAGTGATGAATCCTTAGTGTTAATTTCCTGCAGTTTGTTTTACTTTTCATAGTTTGTTTATAGTGTCACCAACTTTAGATTAAGATATAATAGGCTCCAATACTGCATTTCCTATTCTTGCACCTCGAAGCTTACGAGCCCCGGTTAATAATTTAATGTTGGGAATTAATAGTGCACATATTTATCCCAACAAACCTCCTTGGAATTGAACATTTCCCAATGGTGAAAAACTCCTTTCTTTCCACCATTGGATCCAACCCCTTTGGGCAAGTTAAGGTATATGTTATATACACATGAGGCATTTATTTTTATTATTTTGAGGTGATTCAAAGGACACAATGTCTAATTTACTCTTTTAAAGTTAAGTCTATGTGAAAATTAAGTAAATTCAAACATTTAACATTATTTATAAAAGTAGAAGTATGTAAAAAGTAATGTGGTACCCTACATCAAGGGTACCATCAATCACATTTCAAAAATTGTGGAAAAAAAGAATATCAAAACCTTCTTCAAACCGTGTAAGACCCCTTAGCAACTATTCAAACTTGCTAAGGATAAATCTGACCCTATTCTTGGTAGGGGTCTACCAAATCCCTTGATCCTATGGAAAATCATACATAGGCCAAACCGGTAGATCCTTTAAAGCCTGACTCAAAGAACACATAGCTGACACAAACAACAACCGAATCACCAAGTCAGTTATTGTCGAACATTCCTTCAAATCTAAGCACCTATTTTTCTTTGACCAAACCAAAATTCTAGCCACAATGCCCTATTACACCTCTCATATCATTCGAGAAGCTTTGGAAATCGAAAAACACCCCAATAAATTCAATCGTGAAGATGGCTACAAACTCAACTAGTCTTGGAAACCCCTCATACATTATCTCGACCAATGATCATTTTCTTATCCTTTGCTTAATTTAATAGTTAATTTTATTATTCCTTTTTTACATTCCTTACATGTCAACCATTTTCTAAGCTAAACATACTCAGAGTTTTTTTTTCCTTAATTAACCCGATGTTTTTATCAAGGACTTTCTCTTCCTTCCCTTACAATCACTCATTATATGATTTAATCTATGTCCTTGCTACTTGTTTTTTTATTTTTATTTTTTCATTATTTGACTATCTTTATCTTTTTTTTCATGGTTTAATATCTTTTACTTCTCATGTCACATCTCTTCATTCCTCCTTAATAGGTATGTATTTTTTCTTTCTTATTCTCTCCCCCTTTTAATATTTTATTCTTTACATAAAAATTGTTTAACTCCCAACGATTAGGCTTCAAAACAAGTGATATACCTCTACCATGAATCAAGTCCCACAAGCATCAAATGTATCATGTACCAAAGTATATGCTAATCAAGTAATACCAATGATGTAATTTTAGCCAAGTACTCATCATCCAAACATATACCATCTATGAGTGTACCAAACATACACATCAACATGTATCACCACTTGTACCAAGAAAGTACATCAACCATGCACCAATACCACAACAAGATGAATCCTCATCCATGTATGCCAAAACCATCACAAAACATGTGCCAATCAAACTGCTAGTAGGTGCCTCTACCAATGTACTAGAAGTGTACCAATCATGCACCAACTATAGATCAGACTCATCAATGATGTACAACATGATCACCTCATCAACTCACCAACTACATATTCCAATATGTAGTCCAACCATATGCCAAATGTATGCACCAAGATATCCATCAAATATGCATCCAATAATACATCATAAGATATATCAATGAAACTCAAATATGTACCAGCCATGTACCCCAACAGATCAACCTCAATCCTCCATTCACTACAAAAAATACTAAGCATCCAACAATATATGTACTAGTAGTGTGCTTCAATGACATCTCTAGCTAGCATCATCAAGATATATCACATAACCAAGGTACCATAACTTCATTGTCATAACCATCATTGTTCTTCAACAAAAAATGCCTCAATCCTTACTCATGGGTTAGTGCCATGCATCCAAGATAGCCTTTCATTATATATCATCATCATACATAATCCAACATGTAATCATGAAACCTGCAGCAAACAATGTCAGAACTTGCAACAAACTATGTCAGACTCTACAACATAGAGTTATACCTTCACATCAAGTTGCAACACATGTGCATAGCCTTTTTCCCAAGGATTTACCACATATATGCGGCCTTCTGCACATACAACTTGCATATGTACACGAACTATTCTAGGTCATCCTATGTATGTACGTGCCTGTTACCACTGTCACCTGTGTATGCTTCAGTATATGGCACACTTGAGATTCCCTTAAGGCTTCCATTTTCTCTGGTTGTTCAGTCTTCTTTACCCACTTCCGAAGGTGTCCCTGCTTCTCATAACTTGAGCTCTGAGCTTCCATATTTTCAAAGATGTCTCCCTTCTCCCTTCCTTACTTTATTCCTTCTTCTAGTCATGCTATATGAAGTCCTCATCATGGAATTTCTTCTTGTGTTCCAACAATCCTGGGATTTGTGGCCAAATCCACTACAACTGTATCATCTCATGTTGTGACAGTGAACAACAATTGTCCTACTTGATCACATCTCCAACACTTTATGGTGTTATGAAATCTTCCATTATTTCTCCTTGCATAAGATTTGGATTCCAAAGATTTGTGACCATATTCATTACATGAATAACATTGACCATGAAAAAAACTTTCATACCTTTGCTTTGGTGTCCATCCCTTTTGAGGTATAAAGATGGCTTCTTGATGTCTTACTTGCTTTGTTCTTTTGAAATTTTCCTTTCCTTGTGTAGATGGTTAACTTGCAACATTTTCTTCATCCTTTGAGAGTGAGGGACTTACCTCATGCTTCTTTGAGGTGCTTTCTTCAACATGTGTAACTTCTTTCTTGCATCCAAGACTTGATTTATCATTTGGTGATCTTTGACTTTCCAATATCTCATTCAATATTTGTGAGCTATTCAAGAATTTGTTTGACTTCTCTACTTTATTTCTAAGATCAACAACTTCATCTTCTAACTTATGACATGACTCTTCCTTTTCATTTACTTGATTCTTCAATAGTTCCTCTACCCTTTTGGCTTCTTCAATTTGGGTCTTGAGATGGACAATAATTTAAAGACTTTTGCTAATCTCATCATCTACCTTCTTATCT
>SNQJ01S0080694.1:10232-31700 GCA_010110895.2 Picea sitchensis | reverse complement strand
TCTTCCTTTTCATTTACTTGATTCTTCAATAGTTCCTCTACCCTTTTGGCTTCTTCAATTTGGGTCTTGAGATGGACAATAATTTAAAGACTTTTGCTAATCTCATCATCTACCTTCTTATCTTCTTTTTCATTCTTTAGTCTTGTGATTTCTTCTTCATTTTCTTCTAATTGAGTCTTATTACTCTCTTCTTGTTCTTTGAGCATTTCCTTTAACTTCAATATGTGCCTTTGACTCTTCCTAAGAATTTTTTTAGTGTTATCAGAAAGATAGCTATAGTATATATAGTAATGGTCATTGCTTTATTCATATAGACCTCTTTCAACTTTCTCTTTAAGCTTTGATAGTTTTTCTTCTACTTCTTCCATGGGATAACAATCAATTGATTCTATACAAACTATTTCTAGATTTTCTTCTTCACTTGTAGATAAATATTCAACATCATCACATTTTGAATTATTGCAATCAAGGGTTTGTGAATATTCTTTACCTTCATTTGAAATGTCTTCAAGATCTTCCTTTTTTCCATCATCACATGATTCTTTGCCTTCATTTGAATTGTCTTCAAGATCTTTCTTTTTGCCAACATCATCACATTTAGAAATAATGCAATCAAGATTTTTTGGAGATTCTTTACCTTCATTGTTCTTGATGGAATTGTCTTCAATATCTTCTTTCTTGCTTTGGTATGTCTCCTCTAGCTTTAGCCATAGATCCTTGGCGGAAGTGAATTGTCCCGTGCTCTCTTTGATATAACTTGAGAGTCCACTAAGAATGGTATTGAGAGCCAATGCATCATTCTTCTTTACTTCCCTTTGAGCTGCAAACTTTGAATTGTTCTTCAAGGAAACTAATCCACCAATGGCTGCCTTCCAAATACCCACTCCCATTTCCTTCAAATGCACTCTCATTTCTATTCTCCAAGTAGAATAGTTTTCTTCATAAAGGATTGGAACTTAATCATCCATTTGTGTGTCCATGGATCTCCTCCAAGATTGTTAAGGCTTATAGTGAATTCCTTCTCTAATAACAATTGTTGGACACACCGAATACACTGAGAAGCAGGGGTGAACAGTGTAGGGCTCTTTTTCCCAAAAATTCCCCTTCACAAAATTCATTAGTTAGCAATCACCATTTACTCATTACTTATTGCTGTCATTTATAGTCAGTTAAATGTGAACATATATCAACAACATATATCAGCAATATATCATCAACAAATCATCACCACAAGGAACACAAAATGTATGTACAATTTTCTTTTTATTACGGACTACAATCCTTGGGTTATCATCAACAACTAAATAGAGTAAAAATCTACAAGAGAACCAACTCTATAATGCAAGACTCATCTTACACCCTCAACACCAACTGAGATGAGGCAACAATCCTCAATAGATTTCAATCTGTCAACAAGTATGTGACATGTTGGTAGTGCAACATGCGTATGTGCGTGCCCTACCAGTAGTACAACTTGTGTATATATGTGGTTAGTTTGTACTACAACCTATGTATCACATCTGAGTACTTAGGGTTTTCTCTTCAAGATGGACTCAAATCCTCTACAACCTTCAATCACATTATGTTATGTCTTTCACTGTCCAATCTAACCCATAACCAATCACAACACATCCAAGCTCTCCAACAACTTACTCATGCCTCTCAACCATACAATATGAATGCTACTCATCATGTATAAGAAACTAGTATACTATAGAAATCATTTCAATATTGAATCATAAGAGTGTTTCTCACTCCATCAACTAACACAAACCAAATCACAACAACCATACCAAGAATGCCTTAAGAATTCACCACACAACAAGCAAGAGTATACATCAAGACAACAATGTAACCATACCAGAGTTTCTATGGAAGATCTGACCCCATAGAATGAAGATATGGAACCTTCTTCAGTCTTCAAGATCCTGTCATCAACTCACACACAAGTCTTCATGAATTCATACATTGTACACTCTCTGTCTTATTTCAACCCGCATATGTACGTGCCCTGACTCACTGCAGCCTGCGTATACCTCATAAACTAGGGTTTCTGAAATTCTGAGACTTTTTCCATATGATCTCAAACTTACCGAAACTTTGATGCATCCATGAGATCCTCCAGATATCCTCTCTCATAATATATCTTCAATGCATGCTCAATAGATGCTTATCACAAGAGACCCTTGCCTCTTATTTATATTCTCCAATTAGCTTCCTTAGAAGCATATTCTAGGTCACTTAACCCATTTTCCTCATTTTTTGGTTAACCACTTTCCATATTTAGAAAGTTCTCCATTACTTCATCATTTAAATATTCCTCCTTGACTTTGTCGCCTCACTTTATCATTTAAATAATCTTCTTTGATTTTGTCACCTCAAAATAATCCTCCTTGACTTTGTCACTTTACTTTATCATTTAAATAATAATTTCTTATTTGAAATCTCTTTGACTTCTTTGACCTTTTGGGGCTTCAAGCCTACATATGAGGGTCCTCCAACTTTGGAAGGCCATAACTCTCAAACCATGAGGAGTTATGTGAAATTCCACATACCACCAGAAATGGTATGACAAGCACTATCCATCTAGGACAGTTTCACTGACAAATTCACTAATCTTCATCTCATTATTACACATTTAAGAATGGGTTCTCCAACCATACTTCTAGGATAACTCAACCGTAAAGCGTCATCCCATGATGGATTTCACCATAAGGGGACCACTTTGGAGTTCATCCATTTGTACACATTGATTCTACTTGACATCAATCCATTCACATCAAGGACAATACATACTTCATCAATATACTATGATAAGACATTGTTCATTTGACATCATTCAACATCAATCATTTGACATCAAACCTTTGACCTTTGACATCATTCAATCATCCTTTGGCATCAATCAATTACTTGACATCAATCCTTTGGCATCAATCAATCAATCATCCTTTGGCATCAATACATCACTTGACATCAATTAATTAAACCTTTGACATCAATGAAAACATGATCCAACAAAACCTTTCTAGTGAAAGAGGTGGAATAAATGGATGAAAGACTTGATAAAGAAAGAAGAAGGTGATCAACGCAAAATTACTATGATGGTCGATCGTCTCGGGGTTGTTCATCTCTCACTGCCATGTTTGGAGAGATTCCAGGAATAGGCTTTTCACTTCTAGAAAAAAAGAGCTTCTTACTTTTACTTCTAGTAATGGGTCCCTTGTATTCGTCCAGCTTCAATTCTAACCTTGTTCTTGTGTTGTTCTAGCTATTCTTTGATTTCTTTGGTCTTGTTGTTCTTCTCTCCTTTGTCTCTGAAATATTTCTCTTTCTTCTTCTTGGACCAATGTTTTCCACGACCTTTCTAAATATTCACAGGTCTGGGCCATTGATATTACTAAGTTATATAACTAATGTAAAATGATTCGTTGATTATTCAATCCAATTTCCAAATCGGGTTGATTACCCTGAGGTAAATTCATATATTCTTTCAAAAACACTGGCCCAGGTTCCAAATTTTTAGTTCATGTCCCCATTATGGTCCCCCAAAACGTTGACGCTTGAATCCGTTAGGACTGAAATGACAACCTCACGATGATGTGAATCCCCCTGCATTTTTATAGAGGTGGTACTCTATGAATTTTCTTGATTTTTTAAAATATTTCATAATGTTGGACTTGACAGAAGTCCATCACAATAATTCAAAGAAACAAAAATATTACAATAATATAAAGGGGAAAATTATTATTTTTTTCTTTTAAAGGAAAGTTCCTGAGAAAGGACCAGGAACCGAACACATTCACACATTTGAAGCAAATAAGCAAAATTTCCTCACATCCATCATAGTTTAAGATATAGATTTTTGATCACATAAAAATAAAAAGAACATGATATGCGTACACAAGAGAACTTTAATAGAGTGGATACATGGGAAACTCAAATAAATATAATGATATATCAACCTCAAATACTTTATATTCTAAAAACAAGGTTACAAAGTACAGTCGATATTGTTCCCAAAGTAGTTCTCATGAAATTTCAAAAAATATATAGTTTATTACATATTCTTGAAATTGTAAAGGCATTTTTCTTAAAGACTGGGATTGGGGCTCCCGTGGACCATTAAGAAAATAAATACAAGAAATTATATTTTAGGAAGGGGATGGTGGGCAGTGGAAATATCAACAAGAACTGGTAAGAAGAACAAAGGAGTTATCAGTCTTCGGTTAAACCTTTCTAGTGAAAGAGGCAGAATAACTAGATAAAAGACTTGATAAAGAAAGAAGAATGTGATCAGTGTAAACTTACTATGATGGTCGCTCATATTTTTTCATTTTCTTGCTGATGTCCTTTATATTTTTCATCAACAGTTACAAGAACCATCTCAACTTCTTCTTTCCCTTCATGTGTCAGTTGGTCGATAGCATTCTTGAACCACTCTTCAATGTAATTTTTCATAGGTGCCATGTTGATTTCATGCTTTATTTTAATATTGAACATCTCACCCTCCAAGTCATGGAGATCAATGGAAATTCCATGTAATATTTCTTCAATATCCTGGTTTTTACGGAATAATCTACTAGCCAGTTATCTATGGCGTCTTCATCATATAGAACTATGCCATATAATTTTTCAATGGATAATCCTTTAAAAATCTCAACCTACTCATCAAACTGTTGTTTTGTTAGGAACAATGAGTTGAGGATCAACTTGGGATCTTGGAACTCATTAGTGATTCCGGATAGGTCCACCTTCATGAGCCTTTTGAATATCTCTTCTCTCCATGTTATGGCTTGGTTTCACACCTGAACGATGTTGTTCAAGTTCTTTATTTTCTCTTTCCAACAAGCATTCAACTGATTGATCTGGCTTGGAGAGGGAAGGTCCTCCTCTCTTCTCTTAAGCTCTAACATGTTAGTAACTTTAATACCAAAGGGTACCACAACATCAAGGTATAAACCTTCTTCATTTTTTAGATCGGCCTATAGATATTCAAGGAAAGAATGTACCCTCGAGCCAAAAGAAATCATGCTCTTTGAAATTTCCCAAACTTTTGTAACCAGTGCCATTATTTTCTTGATATTATTCTCCACGTAACTTCTAGATGATGTGAGTAAGATTGAGGATTCTTTTATTATGGAATTGGATGTGGTAGGTCCGAAAATTTCCAAAGGGTTGGAAATGAGTGGAAGAGGCATCAAAGTCTCTTCAAGTTCCTTAATCCTTTCCTTCAACTTTGTATTTTCTTCTTCGAGACTGCCAATGGAATAATCCAATGCATCACTAGTGGCTCTATGGATTCTGGATACCTAGGAAGGCTTCATATTCTTTAGGTTAACCTATGAATGAGATTTCCCATTTTTATTATTCACATCACTCTTCTCAATAATTAATTTTTTAGACTCACTGTCAAAGACAACACTCTAAAATACAAATGATTCTTCTTCATCAAATATTTCTTTCTCAATAATTTCCAACGACTGGTTCTAGTGAGCCATGCCTACTGGCTGGTCAATTTTAGGGAACATCTCAATGTCAGCTTTGAGCTCCATATCCTCAAGGGAGAATCTATTGATGTCACTTCTGACATGATTCTCTTCTTCTTCTTGTACAATTTTATTCCTCGGAGGAAGTTTATGGGAGATTTCAATTTTTCCTAGAGGGGGGTTCTTGTCTCTTCCTTCGCCTGAACTACTATTGGTTACCTTCTTAGATGGGTGGGATGTTGGAGCATTGCTCTGAGGTGTTGAAGTCTTGGGAGTAAYAGTTAGGGACTGTGCATTATTTTCGCTGGGACCTTTTCCTCTATGTTTATACAATTCATTGGTACTGAGTATTGTCTCTACATCACCAACAGTGTGGGTAGGATTACCCAAGTTATTGTCTTCTTCTCCTCCTAGAACGGTATGGACAAAGGAACTTCTAAAACCCATTGTTAACATATGTTCCACAAAGATTCCATTGGGGTCAAACCCTCTAATATTTTCAGCATACTTGAGATTCAATTTGTGGAAGTGGTTAGAAAATTCATCAATTTTGTTCATATTTATGAATACAAAATCCCCAACTTTCCAAGACAATGGAATAATTTTTTTTTTTCTTTTTTCATGAAAAAAGTGCAGCCAAAATTTATATTTCCTTGCAAATTCTGTGACAAAAATTTTGTCAGATATATGTCATGGAAAAAAGGAAGGATTTTCCTTAGAACCAAAAATCCTGTTGACATTGTAATTCTCCATTTGTTTCAAAGTATCCTTTCTATCTAGGAATTTAATAGCTTGAGAATACATTCTTGGGGTATCTCGTCCAAACAATACCACTTTAAAAAATGAGACGAAGTCATTGAAAACTTCATAAAAATGTAGGGAAGCTTTGTGCCTCCATAACACTTGGTACCAAAAGGTCACAGGGTCGAATTCACAATTCACCTTTTTGCATATAGACAATTTAGGAAAATGAAAGCAATGTGCTATCGTGAAAATCAAATAATAAGACATAAATAATTTCTTATCCTTTTTATATTGAGACAATTGGGAAGATATTTCAATGGAAATCAACTTCCCCCAATCGAAAATGGCCTGCTCCTTGATGGTAAAATATAAGATGTAAAGAATCATACGAGAAATGCTAGCAATATTTTCTTGGCCCGTAGTTCTAGTAAATAACCAGGAAATTTCCTGAAATAGGTTTTTGAACAAGCTGACCTATAGTATGGTAATATCCTCAGGGATGGTAGAGGGATTCTCCAAGAATTCTGGTAAGATATCCAGGCTGTTGTCATGTTTTTTAAAAAAGTCTTTGAAATCTTCACCTTTGAAGGTGAGAGTTGACTCTGGGAGTCTCAACATCTTACAAAATACTTGAGGTGAAAGAATAACAGGAGAATGGTCCTGGAGTGGAATTATCTGTTGGCTTGGTATATATTTCTCAGTGCACCAGGAAACCAATTCCTTGCAGTCAAAAACTTCTGGAACACAACCTGCGTGCGTAATGTCAGACGTCCAAATTACTTCCTACTGAGTAGAAGGGGATGAATAATAAGAGTATGCTCTAGACCACTGAAAATTCTGATCTTCTCATCCAAAGATGTTCAAGGTATCTCCATAGAAATGTTTTCCTCCTGCTGCTGCCATAATTTGACGAGAGCGTTCTTTTTTATCTAGATAATCTTAGAAACGGGTGCTTGAGAGATAATATACAATCTTCCGTAAATCTTGATTTAACGTGGTTTAATGCAGAAGTTCCTCGAGCCCTTCGCCTATTAATGACAATATTTATGGGACCTGCACAGTGATTTATTAGAATTAAACCATACTAAATGTGCATTGGGAAAAGTGCAAATATGGCAGGGATGGACATGAGCAGAATAGGATTTGATATTTTTATGAACCTGCCAACTCGGGAACTTGCCACCTCGCGATTGGAGAAGGTTGAAAAATGGCTAAGTGTTGTGAGGCGGTCAGATAGACTCAACATAGGAGAAATTATATGCTTGGAATCTCAGGGAGTCTGGGGGTCAAAATGTAGATCACAGATCTTTTGGATGCAAAATGCATATCACAGAACATGGAATATGAGAGTTCGACCTCGCCAAACCGGGAACCCGCAATCGTCGAAACGACTAAGTATGGGATAATGTGGTGGTCGAGTGAACCCGATATGTGATAATGTGGATTGGAGATGAGGATTCACGAGACCACAAATCCAGGAACCCGTCATTCTAAAAAGCGACTAAGTATAGAACTAGAGAGGAAGAATAGAAGGGAAAAAGGAAAAGGGGAAAAAAAGGGTAAGTATAGAAGAGGAAAAAGAAGGTGAGAAAAGAAGTTGGGAAAACAAAAAAGGGGAGGGAAGTTTCGGAAGTGGGAATTGATATCAACACGAGGATTCTCTTCTTCTATGATTTATTGTACAAAATAAAAACTAAAAGTTTCATGGTAAGAAGAATCCCCAGGTCCCCTCTTGATTTCTCATGCCATCTCCATTCTCCAAGTCCCGCACCCATTACAAGTGTATAGTCATACTCATTTTTATAACCATTTGAGTTTATTTCTTTCCAAGATCTTATGCCTCCAAAATCTCTCTACATTTTTTAATGATTTTCTTTCGCAATTTCATAAAACAATGTAATCTCTAGGGTTGAAACAATCGTTTTGTAAATTCCAGCTTCGTGAAGTATGCAATTTCTCTGACTGCATGGCTAAATTTTCTCTTGATGTTGTTCAAAATGCTTCTCGAAGGTTAAAGTAACATCACCCCACATATACTTCGATACATGTACGAATATTTGGTCGATTGAATTATTAAGGTTCGATTGAAGAGGCTGAGATTCCTCTGCGACTTTTGGGGAGATTTGGTGTAACTACATATCTTCCTCCGAACCTGTGTGAATATTTATTTTGATATGTTTACTCTTCTACAAGGTGGACTGAGGTTTATCTTCCATGATTTTGGGTTTACAATATTGTTTCGATTTTGGACAATTATTCTTTGGCTTGTTGCCACATCCTTTCTGGCTTCCATGATATCATATATATGGTTATATTGTGGCATCTTTGTTGCATTCTCATTTCCTTGAATTTGACATGTTTTAATTGCAATGTGATTTAGATGAGATATATTTGCATCTTTTAGTGAACATAATCACCTCTCCTCTTTTTCAAATGCAAGAGTCTTGTAACATTCTTTGACACATTCTCATTAATAATTTTCTTCTGGCTGACACTTAATATTCTATAACGTGGCTTCTCTTGTGATACAATTTGGAGCCATCTAAGGATCAAATCCCTACATCTATTTACTTATGAGTTATTTCATCTATATATAATCAATAAAAATGATAGTTAATTAACCTAACACTAGTACATATTGAAAAATTTCAACGTTCTATTTGTGATGTTATGGACAAAATTGGCCATACTGTCGAAAAGTAGAGGAAATTTTAATTTTTTTCTCCATATTGCCCGATAACGTCGCTCTTGCGACGTACTACAAAAACATGTCACTCTTGCTACAAATTCAAGAGGATGTCTATCTTGAAATGACATTGCATTTTCGTCTCTCTTGCGACTTTGGTGAAATATTCGTTGCACTTGTGATGGTATGGGCACTAGGTTTTACCCATCCCAAAGGTCACCTAGTATTTGACCAAGTCAACTTTGACATGGTCAACTATTGTCAGAATTGCGACATTATAAAATCTATAAATATGTTTCATTTTACGGATGTTGTGACAAATTTTCTAAAATAACGATAGTTCAAAAAGGGTATAAGCCGGTCTTCTTGGCGAAAAAAAAACATGTATTTTTTCAGTATATGTTTGTGGGGAAGAATGTTAGAAAACATTAGAGCTGGGAAAAAAATTAAAGAGGGTGAAAAGGGTGATGGTAAATGTTATTTCCCTTGCAAAAATTGGTGTACTAGATGTCCCAAAAGAGTTTTAATAGAAACAATTAAAAAACATTGTAGAAAATATGGGCCCATGGATAGGGGATCAAATGAATATTGTCCCATGCTAATTATATATATATATATACATTCATTATCTATTTTAATATTTATTGTATTCTCAAACTTTTATATTATTTTATACATGCACTAATTTTTCATGATTGTTTGTAATTATAAAGTTAGACTTGCCCCCTAACTTGATGCACAAAGCACCAAGTAGTAGCATAAATGATGTTGTACAAGATGAAGAACTTGAAGCAGATAATGAAGATCAAGTTAATCATCCCATGGAAGTAGATGATAATAATAACATAGTTCAAGATGATGGGACAAATCAAATGATCCAATACTTATTCGGTCATCTAGATGAGGATCATGGGGACAATAGTGATGGTATTTATGATGAACCTCTGATTGAAAAGGCAAATAAACGACTTTATAAAGGGTCAAGAGAAAATATTCTCTCCAATACATTGTTGTTGGTGAACTTAAAAGTTACAAATCATTTGTCGAACACTCATATGACATAGATCCTAAGGTATGTAATATGTTTCATCACATCTACATAAAGGTTGACTTTTCCCCATTTTTTTAGTGTTAATTAATGTGTAAAATAAAAATGCAATATTTGCAATTACTATTCTTTATATTAACAATTTAATTTTTATGTTTTAGATTGTTAGGTGAATTTTTGTTACCCTCATCAAATTGTTTACCTCGCATATATCGAGATTTACGTGCCATTATGAAATACATTGGAATGGATTATCAAAGTATAGATGCATGTCCTGATGGAGAATGCTCGGTATGTGGTATCAGTAGATATTGAACCGATCAAGTAACAAAAATGGTCCCTCGAAAGGTTCTCTGACATATTCCCATAATTCCACGTTTGCAGTGACTGTTCAGGTGCAAAAGCATAGCACAGTTTATGGATTAGCATGCATGAAAGAGAATTGAAGATGACGTTCTTCAAATGCCTACATATGGTTATGAATTTAAGGAAATTACTGCAAAATGGCCATAATTTACAGATGAACCTCATAATGTTAGGCTTTCATTGGCAACTGACGGTGTTGATCCATCTGGAGAGCTTCGACTTGTTTACTTAGTGTGGCCTATTTTTGTTATAAACAATAGCATTCCTCCTTGGATGCCAATAAAGAGGGAGCACATAATGTTGACAATGATTATTCCAGGTATTTGTTTACATTAATTTTTCGAATTTAAAATTTTCATTTTTCTCTTTTTTTTGCAAAACATCTTTTATTTATTTGTTTACGTATATATACACACCATGGTAGTAATTTTGTGTAATTTCAAACAATTAGGTAAGTACCAAGTTAAAGATATGAATGTGTATATCGAGCCTCTTATTGACGAGCTACTAAAGTTATGGGAGGGCATCACTATGTATGAAATTTGTAAACCAATTGGGAAGAAGAGATTTCAATGTCGTGGAATAATTCTATGGACAATTCATGATGCCCCAAGACTAACACATTTTTGTGGTATGTAACTTTCCATAATGCACGCTTGAATAGTATATAATTAATTGAATATATCATGGATGTTGTTTAAATAATCATTTTGTATATTAATAATTCACATTAATCCATTTGTTGCAGGTCTTCAAACAAAGGGTAAATTTACATGTCCAGTTTGTGGTCCTTAGATGAAATCTCGTCTATTAAAAAGTTTAAGAAAGGAGGTGTTTGATGAGTATAGACACTTCCTCTCTAAGAACCATAAGTATCATACCACTGAAAAATATCTTTTCAATGGGAAACAAGAGACTGGACTAAAACCACAAAGAATGACACCTCTCCTATAGAAGTTGGCATATGACAGAATTAATCCTCGAGGTACACATTTTGTTTATGTATCGTAAATGGGAAATTTTATTTTAATTATTCATTTTATTTTACCGCATTTGATAAATAGTGTTCTGATTTTTTTTATGCTTCATCAATGTCGTCGTTTTGAAGGTAGTAATAATGGGCTTCCACGAGGAATGAAATGTTATCCCACTCAATTCATGAGGTTCAGGAATGAAATGTTATCCCACTCAATCATGAGGTTTCCTTACTATAAAGACCTAAAATAGTTCATTTATTTGATGGTTGGAAGAATGCGGACAAAAACATTATGGCTTAAATCATACACGGCGTGAGGGATAAAGAAAAATTGTCAAAATTGTACGACATTCGAAGGAAATCGCGGTAATGCAAAATGATCCCATCAATTAACAATGGAGACCAATAACCTTCCATGGTTATTAACAGAGCAAAGCAATGGTGTAAAAGAGTCATTCAAAAAAATTAAATTTCCCATAGGTTTTTGTTCAAACATAAAGAATATCTTAACAAAGAAAGGTGAATTTGCAGGTAAAACACATGATTGGCATACCTTCATTAAGGTAATTAATAATTTTAGTATTCATATTTATATTGGTCATACTTTTCGAGATTTTGGCCTTTTTCTAGTTTAAAACAAGTATCGATTCATTTTTATTGTTACAGTATGTTCTACCTCTATCTCTCCCAAATGACTTTGAAAACAACGTCAAACAAGTTATATATGATCTTGGAAAATACATGAGGTAAGTAGCTACAATATATATGAAAAAAAAATCAATTTTTGTTGTACTTAATGACATGTGTTTTACTTGTAATGTAGTATGTATTATGTTTTGTTGAAACATGTTATTTTCTTGCGTCATAATCTGTAGATGGTTGTCATTGAAAGAAATCTATGAAGATGATACAAAGTATTGGAAGAGATAAATTTCTCAGCTAATGTGAGAAATGTAGAAGTATCTAGATCCAACATTTTTCAATGCACAAGAACACTACCTCATACACCAAGTTGAGGAGATTGAAATGTGTGGATCTATACACACAAGGTCAATGTGGATGGTGGAGAGGCACTTGAAATCATTGAAGTCTTTGGTTAGAAAAAGAGCACGTCCCTAGGGTTCTATGGTGGAGGGATATATGGTATATGAATCCATGGTGTATATTAGTCAGTATCTTCCTAAATTAGCAGCGCAAGCTATGCATGCAGTGGATTGCATTTGGGATGTGAACTCCATCAAAAATTTTGAACGTGAGCAGTTGTTGGGGAAAGGTACAATGAAGAAAGTGAGAGGTAATTAAATTGTGGATATTTTTAATAAATTTTTAATTTTTTAATTTTTGTGTGTATATGATCATACTCATTTAATATTTATTCTATCATCATTTATTAATATTTACCATGGTTATAACTAATATTTAATATTGGTGAGTTGTGATTTTTTGATCGGTCAGTTGCTCAAGATTGGGATGCACTACATTTATACATTGCAAACAATCTTGACTGGATGAAGGTATGGATTGATAGATGTAAAGAACGTCATGGTGGTAGGTTATCATGGAAAGAATTGTCTGAATTGGTTAGAGAAGCTCGTCGTAATGGATGTTTCGATGTTACGCAGAGGGAAATAGATTTATCATATTGTTTGAAAGATGGAAAGCCAAGAAAATTCACCCATTTTATTCAGTTATTTTATTTTATATTAATGTGACTGTAGGTGTGTTTTTTACATATTATATTTTCCAAGTTATATAAATTTGTTATTATTAATTGAAAATGCATCTTTTACATGTCTCGCATATTGCAGTTGAAACACCACAAGGCTATGTGGTGAAATGGTCGTAAATTTCGCATCAAACAGTTGGATGAAACTAGAAAAACTTCTAATAGTGGGATAATTGTAGTATTCCAGGTCACTAATGTTTCCTCTAGGAGTGACAAACGTCCTCAAGAATCTGAAAATAGATACTATGGGTTTTTGAATGATATAATTGAGTGTGACTTTAATTCCTTCAAATTATTTTTGTTCGATGTCAAATGGTATAGGTTACAAATGCATGAACATGATGAGGAAATAACCATTATTCAACATGCTAATGGATTTCCAATGATTAAACCAACAATTTTTGAAAAAGAAAATGACTGCTATGTTTTTCCAAGTCAATGTGAACATGTCTTTTACTCAAAGGTTCTAGGTAAGAGGGATTGGTTATTTGTTGTTAGATATGATCCAAGAGGAAGGCAAATAAAGTATACTATAGATGAGAAAGATGATGTAGAACTAGAGCAGGAAGAATATGGGTCAATAGATGAAGAATATGAAGAAGATGAACCAGGAGTAGGAGACAATGCGCTAGTTCTGGATGATGATATCGATGAAGATATGCTCGAAAATGGCATTAATGATGATGATGATATCATCAATCCTTTCAACATTGTTTCTGAAATGGATGATGATACAGATGTCGAGTTGGATGATCAATAAGAAGATACAGAAGAAGGATGATACAAATGTTGCGTTGGTCGATGAGGTACGTAACTAGATATTTTAATTTATATGAATTATTCTCTTTAAATAATTTTTTATGTGGGTTAATTACATGTTTTTAAGTTTTATTTCATTTTTGTTTGTGTAGTTTCTATGCATTATTACTATGTTGCTTTTGTTTGTTTTATATTTTATAGATTGGGCATTGGGGAATTGAGAGCGATGTGGGGGAGGGGGGGAAGGGCCATATGAGCTTCCAACTTCACATGGTTGGCCTTGTTTAGTAGAGAATAAATTATTCTCAAAACCAAGAGAAGTTCATTCATTCATCTTTATACTCAAAGATCACTCACAGACCCACTCTATATACCGTCTCATCTCGTCCTCATTTCATTTTAATTTTCTGATCGGACGAATTTTAAAGGAAACAACTATTAAAAGACACTATATTAGGGCTAGAGTACATGATGGGAAACAATGACTTGTGAATGGGGACAACGTTGAATTTGTTTCAAAATATTTCTGTATGCACCAAAATTTGACATGGATACTCTGTTTTCATTTGACATGCACTGAAATTTGACATGGATATTTTGTTCCATGTCAAATTTCAATATAGTTCCAACAACAATTCTATAGAAGGGAAGTTCTATGTCAAATTTCAAGATAGTTCTGACAATGATTCTATATAAGGGAATGACGAATGATGACAATGAGAGGTGAAACATGATGAACATTGATACAAATGTGGACGATCTCAAATATTATGTGGGGACATCATACATCCTTGAGTCTTGAAACCCTACCATATCGTCAAGGCATGTTTCTAGTCTAACCATGTCAAATTTCGATGCATACATGCACATATTCAAGAAATTTCAATGTTGGCCCCATTCACTGCTCACTATGAAGGGTCATTTCATGACATTTGTGGTGGGTGAATTGGACGTTCCATGACATTTCAAGAGAGTTCCAACAAATATTCTACAGATGGAAACACCGAATGATGAAAATGAGATGCCCATTATGAATATTGTTGCAAATATGGATGATATCAAAGATTATGTGGTTGGGACATCGGACATCCTCGAGTCTTGAAAACCTCCCATACCATCAAGGCATGTGTCTAGTCTAACCATGCCGAATTTCGGTGCATACATGCACAGTTTGAAGAAATTTCAACGTTGGCCCCATTCACTGCTCACTATGTGGGGTTAGTGCATGCCATTTGTGGTGGGAGAATTGGAAGTTCCATGACATTTCAAGAGAAGTCCAACAAATATTATACATATGGAAACGACGAATGATGAAAATGAGACATCCATTATGAACGTTGATGCAAACATGGATGATATCAAAGATTATGTGGGGACATCAGACATCCTTGAGTCTTGAAACCCTCCCATACTGTCAAGGCACATGTCTAGTCTAACCATGTTTAATTTTGATACATACATGCATAGTTTGAAGAAATTTCAACGTTGGCCCCATTCACTTCTCACTTTGCGAGGTCGATGCAAGATGACATTGGTGATGGGTGTATTAAAAGTGCCATGACATTTCAAGAGAGTCCTGAAAAATATTATATAGATGGAAATAACGAATGATGACAATGAGACATCCATTATATTGAATGTTGATTAAAACATGGATGATCTCAAATATTATGCGGGGAAATCAAACATCCTTAAGTCTTGAAACCCTCCCATACCATCAAGGCAACTATCTAGTCTAACCATGTCAAATTTCAACGCATACGAGAACAGATTGAAAAAATTTCAACGTTGGCCCCATTCGGTGGAAGAAATTTGTGATGGGTGTATTGGAAGTTCCATGTCAAATTTCAAGATAGTTTTGAAAACGATTCTATAGAAGGGAATGGCGAATGATGACAATGAGAGGTGCAACATGATGAACATTTATGCAAATTTGGACAATCTCAAAGAATATGTGGGAACATCATACATCCTTGAGTCTTGAAACCCTCCCATACCATCAAGGCATGTGTCTAGTCTAACCATGTCAAATTTCAATGCATACATGCACACATTGAATAAATTTCAACATTGTCCCCATTCATTGCTCAACATGCGGGGTCAGTGCATGACATTTTTGGTGGGTGAATTGAAGCTTCTACGATATCAACTTGATTTGGTAATTCAATAATCAAACCCTCCTTAAGTATTATGTGGGGACATCAAACATCCTTAAGTATCGTGATGGGTGTTAAGAGATCCTTAAGTATTATGCATGTTCGGTATAAGAAATTTGTGATGGGTGTATTGGAAGTTCCATGTCAAATTTCAAGATAGTTTCTACAATGATTCTATAGAAGGCAATGACGAGTGATGACAATGAGAGGTGCAACATGATGAACGTTGATGCAAATGTGGACGATCTCAAAGATTATGTGGGGACATCATACATCCTTGAGTCTTGAAACCATCCCATACCGTCAAGGCATGTTTCTAGTCTAACCATGCCAATTTTTTATGCATACATGCACATATTGAATAAATTTCAATGTTGGCCCCATTCACTGCTCACTATGCAGGGTCACTGCATGACATTTGTGGTAGCTGAATTGAAGCTTCTGTGACATCAAATCGACTTGGTAATTCAATAATCAAACCCTCATTAAGTATTATGTGGGGACATTAAACATCCTTAAGTATCAAAACCCTACCATACCTTCAAGGCAACTATCTAGTCTAACCATGTCAAATTTCGACGCATACGAGAACATATTGAAAAAATTTCAACGTTGGCCCTATTCATTGCTCACTGTGCGGGTTCGGTGGAAGAAATTTGTGATGGGTGTATTGGAAGGTCCATGTCAAATTTCAATATAGTTCTGACAACAATTCTATAGAAGGAAATGATGAGTGATGACAATGAGAGGTGCACGGTGAACGTTGATGCAAATGTGGACGATCTCAAAGATTATGTGGGGACATCATAGATCCGTGAGTCTTGAAACCCTCCCATACTGTCAAGGAATGTGTCTAGTCTAACCATGTCAAATTTTGATGCATACAGACACATATTGAATAAATTTCAACGTTGGCCCCATTGAATGCTCACTATGTGGGGTCGGTGCATGACATTTGTGGTGGGTGAATTGAATCTTCTGTGACATCAACTCGACTTGGTAATTCAATAATCAAACCCTCCTTAAGTATTATGAGGGGAAATCAAACATACTTAAGTATCAAAACCCTCCCATACCTTCAAGGCAAGTATCTAGTCTAACCATGTCAAATTTTGACGCATACAGGAACATATTGAAAAAAATTCAACGTTGGCCTCATTCATTGCTCACTATGCGGGTTCTGTGGAATAAATTTATGATGGGTGTATTGGAAGGTCCATGTCAAATTTCAAGATAGTTTTGACAACGATTCTATAGAAGGGAATGACGAATGATGACAATGAGAGGTGCATGATGAACACTGATGCAAATGTGGATGATATCAAAGATTATGTTGGGACATCATATATCCTTGAGTCTTGAACCATCCCATACTGTCAAGGCATGTGTCTAGTCTAACCATGTCAAATTTTGATGCATACAAACACATATTGAAGAAATTTCAATGTTTGCCCCATTCACTGCTCACTATGTGGGGTCAGTGCATGAAATTTTTGGTGGGTGAATTAAATCTTTTGCGACATCAACTCGACTTGGTAATTCAATAATAAAACCCTCCTTAAGTATTATGAGGGGACATCAAACATCCTTAAGTATCGAAACACTCCCATACCTTCAAGCAAACTATTTAGTCTAACAATGTCAAATTTTGATGCATACGGGAATAGATTGAAAAAAATTCAACGTTGGCCCCATTCACTTCTCACTATGTGGGTTCGGTGGAAGAAATTTGTGATGGGTTGGAAGGTCCATGTCAAATTTCAATATAGTTCTGACAATGATTCTATAGAAGGGAATTTCGAATGATGACAATGAGAGGTGCATGATGAATGTTGATGCAAATGTGGACAATCTCAAAGACTATGTGGGGACGTCCTACATCCTTGAGTCTTGAAACTCTCCCATACTGTCAAGTCATGTGTTTAGTCTAACCATGTAAAATTTCGATGCATACAGACACATATTGAATAAATTTCAACATTGTCCCCATTCATTGCTCACTATGTAGGGTCGGTGCATGACATTTGTGGTGGGTGAATTGAAGCTTCTGTGACATCAACTTGACTTGGTAATTCAATAATAAAAAAAAGTGGTTAAATCCACTTTAAACAAGAGAATCAACAATAGAGCCACTTGAGTTAATGAAGTCAATTTATTGATGGTTCATCCATTGAGGTTGCAATCTAGGAATCAAACCTATTAGAAATTGGCATTGGCAAGAGGAATGAAATTATGATTATGTTCAAAATTATCCAGTTTGTGTTGCTAGTGTTACCCCTCATTTTAMATGAGGCCTACACTAGTATTTTTTCACTACTCTTGTGATTTTCATCACAAAGGTAGGTTTACAAGTTGATCTTTGTATGGCCTAAGTGTTTCATGGTTTTATGTCCTAGATCATGAATAAAGATGCCCACTTATGGATATTGATTGCACTTATGTTTATGCTTATTATTGAGGACACCCACCTTTCTTGGAGCCTTATTGCACTTTCTTTCGTTTTGATTCCTCATGTGGGTGCCCCTCTTGTAAACTCACCTTGCGTTCTGTTTGGGTGCCCAACCTTGCCTAGGCCGTCTTGAAAAATTTAAGTCAAAGCCGAAATTGCTCCTTATTTGGCATCTGGGTTGTCTTCTTACTTAGTGCTCCCTTGTGTCCTTGCAGTACTAGATGCGGAAACATGTGTACTTTCCTTGCAGTACTATATGCGAAAATGTGTGTACTATCAAATGAATTTTAAAAGGAACAACAAAAAGACATTGTACTAGGAATACTAGACATGGGCAACATTGACCTGAGAACGGGGCCAACATTGAATTTTTTTCAAACTTGCACTGAAATTTGACATGGATAGACTATTCACATTCCTTAACAATATGGGAGGGTTTCTGGACTCAAATTAGACTCACAATACCCCCACTTGTTTTGGTAGATGAATTAAGGGATTACCTTAAGATACCTTTCACAAACTTGTAGGGGACATACGCCTATGTTTGAATGTCATTCGAGTTGATGAATACTGGTGCAACATTTCAAAGGGCCATGGATCATTCCTACCATGATTTGATTGGTAAGACGATGGTTGATTATCAAGATGATCTCACTATCTATTCCAAGGTTAGGGAATAACATGGGTTCCATATTAAATAATTTTTATCGTGTAGAATGTATGGAATATTTATAACCCCCCCAAAATTGTTGTTTTCTATGGAATATTTATAAACCCCTAACTCCTATAACATCTAATACTTAATTAATCTATAAATTCTATAACTATTAACCATATAATAACTACCTCTTAGAACCACTATCATTCATAACTCCTAATATAAATCCAATAATGTCTAACTCTTTATAGAACCTACTTCCTAACATTAATGTAACCTTTAACACCTAACTATTATAAGTACTCAATCACACCTAACCTCTATAAACCCTAATATAACCCATCACTTGTATAAACTTTATACCCTTATAATTCATAACCACTATCCTCTATAACTTAACCCCTATAACCCCTTATCTCCAACATGCATCAATGTTAATTATTAACTCATATAACACACTCATAGGCTTGTAAACAACCCATACAATGGAATCATGTGTTGGCTCGAGCACCAATCAAGTCTAGAAAGTTTTAGATGGGGAGACCCCACTTGGTCAATTCTAGAATTTTTTCTAAGTTATATGACCAAAGGTTTATAGAACCTATTGGGTTGTACAAAGGGGTCAAATCAAGCATTATGGGAATATCAAACATTACGAACTTTGATATCATCAACCTAGTTGAGGAAATTATGGTGTATGAATACCTTGTGGGAAGATCTTGGGGAAGAAAAATGAAAGAAACAATCTCTATAGAGAAAGATAAGATAAAGCTCAAAGGAAATGGAAGAATAATTATCATACATCTATACCTTGAGGAAGGTAAACCTTGGTCAAAATAGTGGGAAGAATAATAAGGAATTAAGGAGTTGTATCAGGCCCTAAATGAAAATGATGAGCATATTAAACCTAATTTCATAGGAGAGGTGCATTAAGGGTCCTTAATATCTATGGGTTATAATTTGAACACTGAGCTCTATGAATAGTGAATGCAAATATGTGACTCTAGAGAGAGGGTATGTTGGAGTATTGAGGCTATTTCCGAGGATAATGTCAAATATTTCTTATCAATAAAGGAAATACCACTTGTTTTTTAGACTAATATTAGAGAATACACTCATATAATTGGACATTGTGATGAGATTTTATGGCCACACATGTTCCCAAATACAATATTATAATATATAACATATAAATGGTACAAGGTATATGAGGAAAAAGGTGAGACATGGAAATGGAAAACATTGAAAGAAATTTTTATCAAAGACTTCTCCTTTTTCCATAGTAGGTGATGAGCTTAGTATTGATGTATATGCTTGATGATTTATTAGGCTATAATAAAGTTTTGGTATATGAATTAAGGGATTAACTTAAGACACCTAACACCTAACTATTATAACTCAATCAGACCTAACCTCTATAAACCCTAATATAACCCATCACTTGTATAACCTTTATACCCTTATAATTCATAACCATTATCCTCTATAACTTAACCCCTGTAACCCCTTACCTCCAACATGCATCGGTGTTAATTATTAACTCATATAACACACTCATAGGCTTGCAAACAACCCATACAATGGACTCATGTGTTGGCTTGAGCAGTAGTCATTAATTAAGGCTCTTAAACTCAAGAATATTCAACAATATCTTGAGGCACAACTTGTTTTCCTTCCTCGACCATGGTCAAGATCCTATGATATATATAAATCAGCGCACAAAACCTCCTAATGGAGTCCATATATTCCAACTCTGATACTAAAAACCCCTTAGCTCATAGGGCTTGTGCTATGGTAATTTTTAGGTGTTGTTCATGGTGATTGATCCTAAGAAGTGATGTTTACGGAATAAGGTCCAAGTTTTTTCCTCTTGGCCTAACCACGGAATTTTAGATAAATAAGGTTCATGAGTTAGGTCTGAATACCCTTCTTTCCCCCTTAACCTACATGTTAACCCCTCAAGACCCATTTCTATTGTACATTTATCCCTCAAATAGTCCAAAAATTGTTGATACTGAGAGGGGGGTGAATCAGTATCAAGTACAATTTAAAAACATTTTCCAACTTATAATTAAACCATTCAATTATATCCAATGAGCAATTAACAATAATATAAGAGTTACACCAATACACCACAATACACCATGAACAATATATATGAGAAATAATCAATAGTTTTTGTTCAAGGGAAGTAATGACTTCCAAAGGTAGCTACAGCTTCCAAATGTAAAGGGAGGGATAAACATCCAAGAGGAAGATACAATAATTCAATATAAAGAGAGATTTGAACTCTCTATCCTTGCCCCTTCCTTCCACCCAAGAATATATGAGAGATAATAAAACTTTATTCAATTCTGGTCTGTTCATAAGACCCAACTTGTACAGCATGCCCCGCGCTCAATATTTAACAT
>SNQJ01S0080694.1:0-10222 GCA_010110895.2 Picea sitchensis | reverse complement strand
AAAAACAAAATAATAAAAAAACATTATTAAAAAAAACAAAAAAACAAAACAAAACACCAATATTAAAAACTCATAACATTATCCCCACGCCCATTCCATTCACAACTAAGAGAGCAGACAAACTCATAACACTATCCATGCGTAGGAGTGGATACCGATATTCGATCAGACTGAGGGCATTGAGACAAAGGGAATTGAGACCGAGGGCATTGAGACACAAAGAGAATCCAAACCCCGCACAAGAGTGGAGANAAAACATTATTAAAAAAAACAAAAAAACAAAACAAAACACCAATATTAAAAACTCATAACATTATCCCCACGCCCATTCCATTCACAACTGAGAGAGCAGACAAACTCATAACACTATCCATGCGTAGGAGTGGATACCGATATTCGATCAGACTGAGGGCATTGAGACAAAGGGAATTGAGACCGAGGGCATTGAGACACAAAGAGAATCCAAACCCCGCACAAGAGTGGAGACCAAGATTTGAGACTGAGGGCATCCGAGACTAAGGGAATTGAGACTAAGGGCATCTGAGACTGAGGCCATCTTAGATTGAGGGAATTGAGACCATAGAGGGTCATCTGAGACTAAGGGAAAGTATGTGTGAGACCATCGAGGGTCATTCCAGACCGAGACCAAGACCTGAACGCAAGACTAGAAAGGGCCATCCGACACTGAGGGAAAGGAAGAAAATAATGGTATGTTCTTTCAGATACTCTAACCTTGCTTGCAATGGAGATGTGGTTGGACTGCTAATGTTAACAACAAGAAATGCTAGAGGTTCCAAATTAATATCACTATTATTACATGTATTCATGATCATGGTTTTCTTTCCCACTATGCAATTTTTATTTGAATTGGTGGATATTTGATGATGACCACACCACATTCCATATGTGGGTTTCTTGAAACTAGTATTTTGAGAACATTATGTCTATTATTTTTGCTTCCAATGAAACTTGCAATATTGGAATTATATGTCCTTTTAAAAAAGTGATTGAAGAAATTTTGGGGCACTCCTTTGTTGGGTCCACTATATCTCTTGAACTTCCCTTCCAAATTCATTGCAATAAGCATCACTAAACTTGGTCATAGTTAGGAATTCCATTTCTTCCATAAGGTACTAGTGCAAGAATTCATTTATTTTGAGAACCCTCGAGCATTTAGGGATTTTATCATTCACCTTAATTAATGTTTGGTGGTACTTTTCAATGAAGTTTAGAATAAACTAGTCTTGATTTAAGTACAATCTTTGTCACTGTATGTATGCATCATCAAAGTGTCCCATAGGATAGAAGTTATCTTACAAGGTTGTCTTAATTTCTTCCCTCATGGTGATGGACCACTGTTCTTATTCTATCTGATGGGTAGACTATCACCACCATAAGATTTCATTTTCAAAAAAATTGAGAGATACAACAACATGAACTTATTAAAACTATTTAAATCAATGAAGATCCTTGTAGAGGATCTTACCAGTCAATTGAATCTAATGAAATTTCCTCTTAAGTGGATGTTATTCATACACTACAAAATTCTCAATATACTCCAAATTCAATTAAAAAAAAAAAACTAAATGCAACAAACCAAGCCTTAGTAGATCGTGTTCTTTTTTATTTGTAGAATGATATTATTCCTAGAGATATTCTAGAAGATGCCAATATACCAGGATAACTTCTATAACATAATTGATGAGAACTAGGTGACCACCTTTTGATATCTACCCGATTGCACCAGAGATATACTATTTTTTAAATCTTTGATATTTATGAAGTCATCAATCTTGGGTAGAGGGTACCAATATTTCCAAGAAATGTGCCCTATCCAGGAGTCTTCCATGCAACTATGCAACTTATGCAACAAGACTTTGATGATATTCTAACTTTATATTGAGCTTACTAAGGAACACAATGCCATAAGTTATGGAAGACTAAGTCATTGACATTTATGGAAGACTAAGTCATTGGCAGTTATGAAGACCGAGGTCTAAACAAGTCCACACATACCCACTACATTTCCTAAATAAGAATGCACACATTAATGAGTTGTGAGCTAAATAATATCACAAAACTTCATTTTTTGGGGGATTGGTTAATTTCATCTAGACTAAGGTGCAACAACATGTTTTTGAAGAAGTGACGATGTTGAAGCTATGCACTACACCTATGCTTACACTACTATATGTTGATCATCCTTTTGATATAGAAGATGATGCATATGACTATGGGATATGTATTTTTCTGACACAACAATGTCATTCCATTGTGTTTTACTTAGAGACATTCAATGACGCAATCCACAACTTTTGAAGTTATGATAGAGAGATGTGCTCCATTTCTCAAGTAGTTCACTAGTGGAGACACTATGTATAGGGAAAATAAATTTTTATTCAATCTAACCATAAGCCACTATAGACCTAGATAAAAATTGAGAACACACCACATATGAAATGGAATTTCTTATAGAAATTTCAATTGGTTATCAAACATTTACATTGAAGAAAAAAAATGTAGACTACTATTCGATTCGACTACCAATAGCATTTGCAGTGGTTCTTAACACAAAAAGGTGTGATATAGAACACTAGAAAGAGTTCTACAATACACACATAAATTTTGTGAAAGTTTATGCAACCATTCAATAAGGATGCCACACTACCTACACAAGATTTATTTGTAATTTGGTTGATTTTCATATGAATAGAGATATTTTGTATTGACTTGATAGGATGTGCTCACTCACAAGTGAACCCAAGGATTTGTTTATTTGGTAATCTCTTTTATTGAAGTTGGTTGGGAATTTTGTCACATCAAATATAGTTGCAACTTTACAACAACATTTTTATTCGCCATGTATGAGGCATGATGTTGAGCACTACCTCAATTTTTTTGTTGCATGCTCGATTGCTAAATTGAAAAATCACCATTTAGGTATGTATAATATTTTGATTATGTCCTATAGATATTATGGATCTGTCAGTGTAGTTTTATGGTTCACCAATGGATAAATTCTAACATGAATGTATGGTTCACCATATCCATAAGAAAATGATGGTTCATGTTGGCGCTTGTTTAGGTATTAAGGAAGAAATCGAAGACTGAGGAGGAAGAAAGGATAAGTACAAACTATGCAGAAGGCACATAAATCGAGGAGGGGTCGAAGTGGTAGAAAAGAAGGAGCGAAGTAAAGGAAAATCTATCTGTTGGAAGAGAATATCAAGGAAGACAAATCATCAAAGAATATGGATCATGGACAACTCAAAAAGTGGAAGAAGACACCAACGGATGCTTTGGAGCACCTCACAGAAAGGAAGGAGGAACATGTTGGTGAAGCGCTTAAAATGCGAGTTAAGTGGACCTAGGGTTTTGGATCTAGGGTTTTGACACCTAGAATTTTGTCATGTAATGTATAAATAAAGGTCTAGAAGACCTGAGAGGGGGTTCTTTCGTTCGTATTATGTTTATTTTTTCTCATTGTTGATTGTTGTTGTTGAGAGCAATATTGAGTCTGTATTTTGGATCTTTAGCTGGGTGTGAAGATCAACTCTGCAGTTGGGTGTGCAGGGAGGGAAGAGAAAGAGAGAAAGATAGAGAGATCTACAGCTAAGTGCGTAGATAGAACTGTGTGTTTTCATCTAATATATCAAGAAACACAGTTCTGTGGACATAGCCCTAGGGAGAGGGTGAACCACATACATCTTATTGTCTTTATGGTTGATGCTATGTTATTTTTCATCTGATATGTTGTTACTACATTGTTGTGTTAGATTAGAGATATAACTTACGAAGTAAGTTTAAGAGTGGTAAATAATATCTAGATTGTTTTGCGTTGTGTTTGGAATCACTTTTCATTTCCTCTGGTTGTAGACACTTGTGTCCTGCAACTCCCTATTGCTACTTCATGTGAGACTACATCTTCTTCGCAGGTGTTGCCAAAAGGGCCAGTAGTTAGGGTTTATTTGTGCACTATAAGAGTTGAACCCTGGGTCTGCCCCTGTGCCAACAAATGGTTCCATTGTTGGGACCGATATCTTATTGAGGGAATGTCAAGGTGGTTTCCATTGAAGACAAAATTCAGAAGTGGATAGAAGAGCAAGAAAATGACTTCGTCAAATCTCAGAACAAGAATCCTAGCATTAGTACAAAAGATTGGTTGGGATGGTACATCTTTATCGGCATACATGAGATTTTATTTGGAAGAGTTCATAAGGAGTTATACGAGTGGTTAGCCAGATTAGCAGATACTCAGTTTGAGATCAGATATAGACCACTTGTGGTTTGGACATCAACGCTAATCAATAAAGTCAAGATTGTTGATAACATTGTGTCTAGGGCAGTGGATCTCTGGTTTGATATCACTATTGGAGGATACATTACTAAGTTTTCTATTGACATAGTAGAATCGTATAGTTAAGCGGAGAGGTATTTATTTAAGGGACCTAAAGGAAAGTTCCTACACTTCTTGAAGCTAAAGATTAAGATGTTATTGAATGAGAAGAATATCCTAAAGATACAATGAAGCTAATGTTCAAGAATTCAGACAGCGACAATGACACAGAGGTTGGACTCACGCGAAGTGTGAGATCGTTCAGAGAGGTTCCACTTGTGAACCTGTTTAAGAATAATTACATAGATGAGGGATTCTACAGTGGAGAAGAAGCAGATCTAACAGATGAAGAGTATTCAGAGTCTGGAAGAATAGAATAAGTAGAGGCTAAGGAACTTCACCGGGGAGAACTAGAAACTTCAGGAACTGCGACTACTGTTGATGTAAGTACTATTACTCCTCCTATTGTTTTAGAAGCATTAAGTAACTAGAGTAACCATAGTAGTCAGGGAAATCAGAGTACTGTTACAAGAATTTTATCACATACTCAGTCGAGGAACCCAAGAAGATCTATGGCATATGAAATGAGGTTACCCATCTTCAGAGGAGATGGATCTGAAGATCTTGATCAACACTGGTTCCTATGCGAAGCTATATCGAGCATTAATAAATTCATTGATGAAGTTGTTAAGATAAATTATTTCAGTACTACCTTGAGGGACCGCACACTGAGATGGTATATGAAGTTTTCTTCAGGACCCAGATAGCCTAAACTGTTGAATGAAATTAAGATTGCATTGAATGCAGAATTCAAGAAGCCTAAGTCTGAGTCACAGTGCATAACATAGTTGAAATAAATCAAGTAGAAGGTAACTGAACCTAAATCGGAGTTTGATCATAGGTTTAAGACTCTGACAGGTCGTTTAAGTTTCCAGATTCCAGACGAACATAATAAAGAATGGTTCATCGTTTCCCTCTTGCCACACATTAGGGTTCCTCTGATGCAAAAAAAGGTCTATTTGTAGGCTGAAGCACTGGAGATCTCCATGAAATTAGAAGAATCCCCTATAAAAGAATCTAGTCCAGGTATGAGTTAGATCTTGAATCAGTTAACTAGTTTATCCTTACAGGTAGAAGATATGAAGAAAGATAAAAGGAAGGAAAAAAGAGAAGATATCTGGTGTATGAGATGTAAAGCAGAGGGCCATGACAAAGATAATTGTCCCCTATTTCATGAATTCCTGGCCTCGGGAGCACCTATCCCTTTGAATCAAGCCACTCTACCATGGTGCGAGGTATGTAGAAATAAACACTACCCTGGTGAATATTACTACATGCATAAATATGTCCAGACACCTACCAATATTTACTGCACATTCTGTAAATCTATGGAGCATGATGAGAAGGATTGTAGGGCTTACGATATCATGCATGAAATATCAAGGGATACATATAGAATTCAAGGAGAAGCTCAACAATAAGGAAATAATGCACAGTTCAACTCCCCAGGAAGAGGAAGTTGCAACCCTCGTGGTGGATTCAAAGGAAGAGGATGAGGAGGAGGTATGGGCCGAGGTCGAGGTCAGATTATTTTCTATAACTGTGCACAACCAGGACATTTGGCAAGGAATGTCAGAACCCTTGTACTACCCGAAACTACTGTAACTCATTTGATCATGTCATCGAAGATTGTCCAGTATTATTAGCCAAAATTTAGGAGAGACAAGGAGGAAACCAACAAGTCCAATTAATATCAGCAGAACCTTGCGGTGAGGACCCCAGAGTCACTGTTATTACTAAAGCAGGTGTTGTTATAGGAGAATATAGGGTGACCCCAGGAAATACTACAGAAGGATAAGGGATCATAAGAGCTGCAGAGAAGTCACAGTTGTTTGATCCAAGGAGAGGGAGGCATACTTTCGAGGAAGAAAGGAAATAATTTGTAGGAGAACAAGCTTCTTCTTCTAGGGCACAACCAAGAGTCAGGGAATGTGAAATGCCACCAAAATTTGATCATTATGTCTTAGATAAACAAGTAAAAGAAGTAAGCAAGCTCATGGACTTCTTATACACTTGTATCAATTTGATTAAAGATGAAAAAGTTGTTGCAGAAGCTACAACACCTAGTAAGACAATATGAAATTGGAAGAATAAAACCTATGCTAAGTAGAGTTGTGAATCAAGTATCAAGGAAAATAAGGACAAACAAGGAATTATACCTTAATGCTCAGATTGGAGACTACGACGTGGACTATGTGGTCCTCAACTTGGGATCAAAAGTAAATGTTATGCCAAAGCATACTTGGGCACTGATGGGAAAACCTAGATTGATGTACTCCCCTATCAGACTCAGGATGGCTAATCAACATGTGGTGAGCCCCTTTGGAATACTAGAGCATGTCCCTGTAAACATCGATGGGGTAATGACATTTGCAGACTTCGAAGTGATTGAGATTGTTGATGATAACTTTCCTTATCCTGTGTTGTTAGGAATTGATTGGGATTTCAACAATTCGACTATTTTTTACCTAAATAAGAGAAGAATGGCATTTGAGGGTAATGTACATAAGGTCATTTCACCTCTTGACCCAGATGAATATCGCAGATACACAAAACCCATCAGGGAAAAAGACCACACATATGAACTAGAGAACATCTACAAACTGATAGCAAGACAACAAGATTACATTAATCCTACAACAGATGGAAATCTCAACTAGCAAAGTGAAAGTGCATGTTCATCAGATTCAGAGGAAGCATTGGAAAACTAGTAGAACAAAATGTACGAAGTCTCTACGCGGAGATGTGCCAGATTGACAAGAGCAATTCATTGGATTAGCACAAAAGTAAGTAATCTTCCAGCATTTGATGTCTTGAATCATTTAGAGACATTTCTAGTTGAATTTGAAAAAATTGTACCAGTAAAATAGAGGATGTTGGCACTGGATGAAGCCTTGAAAGCTACACTAGCTAGATGGTGGGGAACACACAAGAAGAACATCGTAGAATGGGTATAATATCGCACCTTACTAACAACGTGTTTTTCAGAACAAGATGAAGGATGCGAAGTTCGTTACACAGGTCAAAGTTGTCCTAAGGACCATATGTGAAGTTGTGAGGAGGCCTGGAGCAACATTCCTAAAGAACAGTGGGTACATAAGTTCATTAACACATTGGACACTACACCTATCAACTAGTATCTTCAAGTAGAACTATGCTTCGTCACTATAGATTGGTACGATATGACTCAGAACTTTATAGCTACCTTATTATTTGAAAGTCGTTACCCTACAATAGATCAGGGTTTACAAATCATAAGACATAAGGTCTCTGAGGAGGCACCTAACCCCCCTCTTGACCATAAAAAAGATGAATGGACTGCGTCTCTTTAGCAGTTACAAGAGTGCTACAATATTAATGTTGATGAGGATGATAACCCAAGGGATGTAAACATTTTAGAATTTGAAGGACAAAGAGAAATAGAAGGGCCAGGGATTGAATTACCCTTTGTTGGACAACCCATTAAAATTAAGAAGGTTAATATTGGAATCGATAAAACACCTAAGTTAGAAATTGTTGGAGACTATTGGGATGATGCTACTATTAGAAAGATCACAGAACTGTTGCATGAATATCAGGACTTTTTTCTAACCAAGTTCACAGACATGAAGGGCATTAAAGGGCACATGGGAGAAATGAAGATCTCTCTGAGACTAGATGCAAGACCCATCAAGCAGAGACCTTACAGACTGAATCCCAAGTACAAACAAAAGGTTATAATTGAATTAGATAGAATGTTGGAAGCATGAATCATAGAACCAGTTGAAGAATCTGAATGGATCAGCCCTATGGTGGTCCATGATAAGAAGTCAGGAGAAATCAAAATTTGTGTCAATTTAAGGAAACTGAATGATGCATGCATACATGACCCCTTTCCTACACCCTTTACTGATGAAGTTCTAGATAATGTAGGAGGACAGGAGGTCTACTCATTCATAGATGGATTTTCAGGTTATCATCAGATCAGAATTGCTAAGGAGGATAGACATAAGACCAAATTACAACATAATGTGGTTCTTTTCAATACACTGTGATGCCTTTTGTCTTGAAGAATGCACCATCCATATTTTCCAGGGTGTTGGTCGAATCATTTAAGGACTTCTTACACAAATTCTTGGAAGCGTACTTTGATGATTGGACTGTTTTTAGCCCGATGAAGGATCATATTGAATGTTTGATATTGATGTTAGATAAGTGCAGGCAATGTTAGATTTCCCTGAATCTGAAAAAAGTGTATTTTCTTCTCACCTTTTGGAGTGYTGCTAGGGCATATTGTGTGTAAACATGGATTGTTGGTAGATCCTTCCAAGATTTCTATCATTGTCGATCTACCCCGCTACTTCGGTTAGACAGTCGTGCACTGCACTAGGACACACTAGATACTATAGGAAGTTTATTAAGGGTTATGCACATATAACAACACCTATGTAGAATCTATTAAAGAAAGATAGTAAGTTCCAATGGACAAAAGAATGCCAGTAGAGCTTTGACATATTAAAGCAAAAAATGGTTATTGTGCATATCTTGGTTTTTCCAGATTGGAGTAAGGAGTTCAATGTTCATGTTGATGCTTCTTCCATTGCATTAGGATAAGTTTTAACACAACCAAGTGTAGCATAGATTGACCACCCCATAGCCTTTGCAAGAAGAAATATTTCTACAGCTGAAAGGAACTATACTATGACTGAGAGAGAAGGCTTGGCTATGGTATATGTGCTACAGAAGTTTAGAAACTATTTGTTGGGAGGACATTTTAAGATGTTCACTGATCATTCTGCATTAAAGTACTTAGTCAACAAGCCAATGTTGGGGGAAATAATATGCAGATGGCCACTACTATTCCAGGAGTATGACTTTGAGATTGTGGTCAAGATAGGAAGAATGAATAAAGGACTTGATCACTTATCTAGGTTGGAACATGGCGAGGAACCTACCAGTCTAGAGGATACACTACCAGATGCACATTTGTTGGCCATCAGAAAATTCGATGATCACTTCGCCGAGATAGTTCAGTTCCTGTCCACAGGAATGGAACCTCGCAAGTACAAAATCATTCAGAGGAAACAATTGGTAGTCCACGCTGCTGAATTTCAACTTATAGATGAACAATTATATAAGATGGGACTAGAAGAGATCTTGAGGAGATGTGTTATGGAAGCATAAAGACCATTGATTCTAGCAGAACCACATGAAGGCATCGTAGGAGGACACTATGCAGGGAAAGAAACAATGCATAAGGTTCTCAGAGATGGCCTCTAGTGGCCTACTTTACATAAGGATGCTAAGGAATACTACAGAGTCTACAATGTGTGTCAAAGAGTAGGGAATCCTTCCATAAGGGACGATATGCCTTTAGCACCAAAATTAACATTACAAGTATTCGAGAAATGGGTCATTGACTTTGTGGGACCTATCAACCCACTAGGAAATCACACAGGAGATAGATACATTATCACCGCTACAAAGTATTTGACCATATGGGCAGAAGCAAGAGAAATTAAGGACTGTAGTGCAACTACAGTTGAACAATTCATCTTTGAGGATATTATAACCAAATTTGGATGCCCGAAGATCCTCATGAGTGATCAAGGCACACACTTCATCAAAAAAAATGTTGAATCCTTGACTCAGGAGTTCAAATTTCACCATCAGAAGAGCACACCATACCACCCACAGGCAAAATGGTATAGTCAAAGATTTCAATAAAATCTTGGAGACAACGCTGACTAAGATTTGCAGTGTTAACATAGATGATTGGGATCTGAGAATTGTAGTAGTGTTATGGGCTTAGAAAACCACTTGCAAAAAGTTAACAATGCAAACCCC
>SNQJ01S0080693.1:7725-43350 GCA_010110895.2 Picea sitchensis | reverse complement strand
TGTTATTCAGTCGCAGTTGCTTATTTATATTCCGGCTAAGATCCTTTGTATGTTGATCTAGTCGAGTATTGTCAGTATTCAACCGCATTCGGCCATTTTTGTAATCCACAAAGATATCATAATACAAACTTGCAGTCCTTTGTTGCATTTATTATTTGTATGATCATTTTTATGTTGTAAACCTTTGATCCTACACACACATTAGCAGTGTTTCCTAGACTAGCCAAGTCAGGAACATTACAGGTTGGTATTGTACCGGCCCCCGGGTTCACTTGTATATGTTTTCCTTGTTGTACATTTTGCTTTGAGATCTTCTATATACATCTATCTCCAAACTGGTTTTCCCTAGGGTTTTTTTTATCTAGGGTCATGTTGACCAAAAATACATGTGTCCAATTTCATGCATGCTTAGATGTGTAGATCAACATTTTAGAGTTGTAAAGATTCGAGGAGTGTTATTTGTTTTGAGTATTATTGCATGTGCTAACCATTGGTATGAAAACACTTACAAGGGCACCTCAAAAGAGCACTTAACCAATAAAATTGTGAGCAGAAAGTACTTGACTGTTTGCTGTCCTAAAACAACAGCAAAGGACAGTCTTGAAGATAAAACTTAGATCCAAAAATCAGGTCAAAGACAAACCTGTTTTGGCAGCCTCATAGTTCCTCAGTTTTTGTCATGGTATCAGATCCCTTGGTGGCAAAGACTTGCTGATTTCTAGAGCATTCAGTGGGCAGTTTTGTGACAGCTTGTTGGCAGATTTTTGGACAACTTGTTGGCAGAGGTAGTGGACAGCTTGTGGCAGATTTGTTGGACAACTTGTAGGATCGTTGTGGACTTTTGTTTTCAGCCTCTTATCACACCTATGTGGACAGGAGTGAGGCTGATTTGGACAACCTCTTTTCACACCTGATTTGTCAAGAGTGAGGTTGTAGTTGCACTGCCTCTTTTCACACCTGTATTGACATGAGTGAGGTAGTACTCTGGTGCAGTTTTAGCATCAATGTGAGCTTTAGTGGACAACCATGTCGGTGTCCCAGATGCGGGCAGAGGATAGGCTACATGAAGCTAGCGACTGGTCCCCTTGGAAGACCAGTATCATCTTTGTCATGGAGGACCTTGAACTATGGGATATAGTTCATGTTCCCATTGTTCTTCCTCCTGTCACTGCTCCCTTGTTGGTGGCAGAGTTTAGGAAGAGGAACAACAAGGCGAAGAGGACTATTTGTGATGCGGTGAGGGACCACATCATACCCCATCTGATTGGGAAAGACTATGCCTTTGAGATATGGGCCTCATTGTGCAAGCTTTACCAGAGTCCAAACTAGAATCGGAAGATGGTTCTGCAGGACAAGCTCATGAGCATTTAGATGCTCGATTCTGAGACGGTCACATCATACCTAGGCAGATTTACACAGATTCGAGACAAGTTGGCCGTAGTCGGGGAGATTGTGGATCCTGACTTCTTGGTGATGACAACTTTGAATAGCTTTTCCAAACCTTGGGGTTCATTTGTACGAGGCATTGTAGCCCGGGAGGTCATGCCTACCTGGGAGAGACTTTGGGACGACTTTGTACAGGAGGAGTTGAGATGCAACTCAGGATCTTTAGGACAACAACGTACTTCAGAGGGTGATGAGGATCTTACTCTATGGACTAAGGGCAAGAAGAAGATCGACAAAGGTGCTAGACAGGGACCCAAGGGAGGGGCCAAACCACAATAGAGTGGCGGTGGGCAAGAGAGAGACATGAGCATAGTGAGATGCTTTGCTTGTGGAGAGATGGGTCACTATGCAGGACAGTGTCCCAAGAAGAAGAAGAAGCAACAACAAGATGGTATGGCAGCGGCAGTAGAGGAGGAGGAGTTCGCTACTAAGTTTGCGAGGGAGTGTGCTTTTGTCAGTTGTTGTTTGCCAGTTGATTCACCATCCAGTGGTAGGTGGGGTGATAGAGTTGAGGACCTATTGACTCAGAGTAATGATTCGGAGGGAGATCAGACTTAGTTTTCGAGGACATCACCTTCAGGGGTGACTGGTCCACCCGACACAACTTAAGTTTCAGAGTTGCCGAGCAGACAGAGGGTTGGTGCAGGGGCTTCAGAGCATCAAATATTGATGAGGACGAGCAGGGCACCATAGAGGCTTGAGCCTCACTTGGCTATGGAGACGAGCAGATTAGGTTTAGGTTCCACTTCAGGTGGAAGTCACTTGGTGAGAGGCCAAGTTGAGGATCTTGGTGAGATGCCAAGAGCGGGAGACTCTTGGTGAGATGCCAAGAGTAGTGACTATTGGTGAGATACCGGGAGGTAGAAATCCTTGGTGAGAGACCAAGGTTGAGATCTTTGGTGAGATGCCAAGATCTAGGTGATCTTGGATAGATGGAGATGCACTTCCATCTATAGATCACGCAGGTTGAGCAAATCTGTGTCAGAGACCACTTTTGATGATCAGAGTACAACCATACTCACAAAGTATTTGCAAGTAGAAAACCATGTCCACTGCAGGGATGAGATTGGGGGTGAATGACACTTTCCTTGATAAGAGGGAGTGTTGAGATTTGGGTACCTTGGAAAGTGGTCCCCTTGTGTTTGTGAGTCTCTAAACACAAAGGGGAAGACTATTGCCCTTATTACTTTACTTTATGTTCTAATTTCACTTTGACTTAGGAGTTTAAGTCAAAAGTGAAATATGTCACTTAAGTTATTAAAGCGACGTTTAATTCACTTTGTGGGTGAGTTAAAGGACATGAGGCAAACTAAGGAAAGTGGGTTTCCTAAGTGAGATTTTTGGATTAGATCTCACCCATTGATTAGACATGGCTAGATTGGATCTAGGCCATTGATCTTTTAGGGCTTGGTCAAAGAGAGGCTAAAGGAGGCAAAAGGGTAATGAAGAGGATTATTCTTCACTTGAGAGATTTGAGAGGAGAGGAGGAGAAGAAGAGCACTTGGGCACATTTCTTGAGGAGAGGAGGGCACATAAGGTAGGAGGCATTGCTACATGAGGGAGGAAGGTGCATAGCATGTGTGGAGGTGCTTCCATGGAATTGGGGGCATTCACATGAAGGAGGGTGCATTCCAAGCTTAGGGGCACACTTGGAGGAGGAGAGGCGCAAAGCTTCAAGGAGGGTGTGCCATAGCTTCATGAGAGCTTTCATGAAGGAGGAGGGGCACACTACTTATAGGGAACCTTAGTGAGAGGCTAAGGGCGCACACCACCTAGAGGGAGGTTTTGCTAGAGGAGGGGCGCACTAAGGCTAGGTGTGCACCAAGCCAAGGAGGAGGGTGCACTTGTGTAGAGGGCGCCAAGTCCGAGGAAAGAGGGCAAGAGCTTAGCAAGGTTCAAGTGGGCAAAGTCAGAGGCAAAGGCAAAGGCAAAGGGCAAGGAAAGAGGGCCAAGAGTTAGCAAGAGAGGAAGAGCACACCAAGGCAAAGGGTGCCTTGCTTCAATGGGCTAGCAGGCACATCTTCAAGGGACTCCAAAGCATCCGAGAAGGGCTGCTATTGTACTGGGTTCACTTGTATATGTTTTCCTTGTACATTTTTCTTTGTGATCTATATACATCTATCTCCAAACTGGTTTTCCCCGGGGGGGTTTTATCTAGGTTCATGTTGACCAAAAATACATGTGTCCCAATTTCATGCATGCTTAGATAAAGTAGATCAGTGTTTTAGAGTTGTAAAGATCCGAGGAGTGTTATTTGTTTTGAGTATTATTGCATGTGCTAACCATTGGTATGAAACACTTGCAAGGGCACCTCAAAAGAGCACTTAACCAATAAAATTGTGAGCAGAAAGTACTTGACTGTTTGCTGTACTAAAACAGCAGCAAAGGACAGTCTTGAAGATAAAACTTAGAGCCAAAAATCAGGTCAAAGACAGACCTGTTTTGGCAGCCTCATAGTTCCTCAGTTTTTTTCAAAGTGAACTGAATACAAGCAAAAAACGTGTCCCTGACATGTTTCCTTAAAAATAGGGAGCTGATTTATTCACCTCTTTAGAGTAAAATTGATTTTTGATGAGAAAAAGTCAATTATTTCTCTCGAAAAGGGGGTACATGGGTAAAATGGGTATTTTGGGTTTGAAAACAATACCCCCCAAGATATATAACACCTCCTAGTACCACTTTTTTATTATTTACATAAATTTACAAGGTAAAAATCCCGTTTTATGGGAATTTTACATTTTATTAAAACAATTAAAAAATCTTAGAGGGACCTAATGCATGTCCATAAGACTCTGAGTAAATGATTAGCATGGTAATATACAATTGACATTAGACTCAGACAAAACACACCAAGGCCTAACCAATAGGACATACTCCAGCTTTGGAGGAATGAGTGAAAAAACTTAAATCGCTGAAAAGCGAGTAATAATTAACCAAGTGAAAAAAAACACTCTAGAGTAATACACTAATGACCAAGTCTAGGGGAGATGAGTCTTTTACATACAAAAGACCTCATGCTAACTCATTTTATTACAATTCCCCCATGGGGGTATGGATCATGCATAAAGAAGAAGAGAAGAAGAATGAGAATGAAGGGGCAATAGTGCCTTGCAGGACTTTTAAACTTTGAATTTTGAACAAGTGCCTTGTTCAATCTTTGTGGTTCATTCATTAGTCCTTCTCGGTGCAATTGGGGAGGCAATATCTAGCTCCATATGGGGACGTGTGCTTGATCTTTGGAAAGCACGCGAGAACTCCTGAATCTGTGATATGCATAATAGACATGTCTCGCCAAAAGATATATCAGTGGCACATGACATATATAGAAAGCCATAAATAAAGTATAAGTTGCACATGTATATATACAAAAGAGAAGAAAATGGAATGCTGACAAAAGGAAAGTAAAAATACAAGGAAGAAGGGTTAGAGTAAGCTATTTTACAATGGATGCCCCCAGGGCATCAGATGTTACCATTGAAGAACCATTTAAGAAGTTGCCCATTCACTAGTAGATTTAGCTTTACGTCATCCAACTGGCTGAGATGAGTTGTCAAAGGATCTATTGTCTTTACCCTGATTTCTGATATTCTGATGAAATGATTTTCTTTTGGTTTTCATCTGACTCAACCATCTGATCAATCTTTGTTTGAATTTTATCTTGTGAAGTTTCTTTTGCGCCATGGGGAACAACTTATAATTTATCTGTCTTAACTTTGCCCTGAAAGGTTTGGCATATTCCTTGATACAAACTGTATGTTGAATAATATCCTCTTTGCAAGCCTTAAATTTATCACGAGTAAAGGCAAAATCATCCCTATAATCCTTCTCCTTCACAAGATTTATTAAATTTTTTCTTCTTTTTTCTGAAGTACATTTTTCATTTTTTGTCATCCTAGGTTCTTGATCTTATTTAATATCCACTTCAATGTACTTAACAAGTTTTGCTATTTCTTTTTTCTTTTTATACTTGTCATGTCCGTCGAAGATCTGCTTGTCATCATTGAAGATTTGCCAAGGCTCTAAGTTATCTGGAATGGATGGCCCAAAAATTGCTTCTATTTCATCTTGACCATTCACTAACTCATCTAATGGTTGGAAAGTTGAAGCCGACACTGTTGACACATCTGACCCAGTTCATGTTTTTGAATGTGCTTCATCAAGGTTCATTTCTCTTGGAATTTCCTCAAGGAACAAACCATCAAAGGAATCCATGGTTTCCTAGACCTCATCAACTCTTTCTTCCTTAAACTCTTCTTTAATGGGTGCTAAAGAGTTGGTCAATATTGCATAGTTCCCAAGATCCTCTAATTCACAAACAAGTTCATTCATAGGTTCTTTGGGATCTTCTACATGGTACCTCTTCTCTCGTTCTCTATTAAGTCTGACAAAAGTGTTATCACAAGTAGGGATAGTAGCATATGATAAATCCATTTGAAGACTGCCCCCCAAACTTGTTGCCCACTTCCGAGACAAGAGCATACCGCATGAACTTGAAGATCCTTAATTAGCCCATGGACCTTGATCTGGGTAGACTGCTAGATGAATTTGAAGATCCTTCATTAGCCCATGGACATTGATCTCTCTTCAATCCATGGCAAAAACATTATGATAAGGTCTCGAAATCCTCAAGTTCAAATGTTCCATGACTTTTTGAGTCATGACATTTGATGAAGCCCTTGAATCTAACATGCAGTTGTGAAGAAGCATATTATTTACCAATAAAGAGATGAAGAAGGGTTGATGGCTTCCAGTCCCCCTATTCTGATCCATACCTTGCAAAATGACAGGTGCATCTTCATATGGTTCCATGTGTCTTTCAATACTTTTCTCTTTAGGACGCTCTATTGCTTTTAGTAACTTTTCTTTCTGAGAGGGTATTTTTATGAGCTCTACTACTCGAACCAAGACTTTAGCATTGGATACCCAACCACCCAAGTCAAAATTCAACTATGATGTTAGAGAACTGATTGCTTTGGGAATGTTTTGATATGATTTAGTTGGATTCTCATTCCCTTTTCATTGATATGTCACTCCTTTACTCCTTGCCATCTCATGGATTTGCTCTGGTGTGGGTTTTTCACCAAATAACTTAGTCACATTATCATATTCCTTCATTACATTGATTGAGTTCTGACTTTTTTCAATGGTTTGAACCTAGTGATCCATAGATACTGGATGAGTCTTTCCCACTACATTGATATGGTTTGAAGATCCCACATAGTTATTCACCTCTGCAAGCCTTTCCTTGTTAATCTGATAGAATCTATAACAGGTGGATTCTTCATGGAAGTCATTACATGCCCTACAAAAAGGAAGAGCCTCATGCTCAACCAAATTTGTGGTTTCTAGTTGATTAGGGGACCTTTGATCTTGGTAAGGCCCCTTCTTTTGCCATCTTTCGTTTGAAACCAAATTTGTGGTTTATAGTCGGTTAGGGGGCCTTTGATCTTGGGGAGGCCCTTTTCTTTGCCATCTTTCATTATTTGCCTAGGTTGAAATTTGTTTCCTTTTGATCTTTCCACTTGTATTAATTGATTTTGCAAGGCATTCAATTGACTTATTTGTTTTTCTTCCATGGCTTTTAGTTGAATTGCATGGTTAGATTCCATGGCTTTGATTACTCTTGTTAGTTCTTTTAAGGGGTCACTAGAAGACTCTTTTGAATAAAAACTATGTTGCATTAATCAAAGATTCTGCCAGCCGAACTGAATTTATTAACTGAAGGTTGGCAGGACTCTACAGTTGCTTCCAACCTTCTCAGAATGTCTTGGAGTAATCGGGCCTTTGCTCCTCCTTGAGCTAATTCGGTAACAAGACAAAAGGCGTGACATGAGTAAATTCCTCACAAACCGCGTGAGCATAGCAAAAGATGTAGCTAAAGCATTATTCCAATTGGACTTAAGTTTTCCCCTTAATGTAGGGTCCAGCTTTTTCGAGATCCTAAAGAAATGTTGGAGGTCACCTCCCTTTCTCAAGGTTTTCGAGTTATCTTCGGCCCCCTGCAAGGGGGCTGAGATCAACCAAATTGTCTTCGTGTCTCCTAAGTTCCCTGCATTTCTAGAGGGGGTCAGAACCCCACCTTCTTTACTTCCTATTCGGAGCCCTAATCTTTCGCCGCTGCATTTTGGGGAGGATTCCCGGTTGGGTTGCCCGGCCGAGGATCATCCTGGACTCATCGCTTTTCCGGCTCCGGGTCAGCTTCCTTTAGCGCATCAAAAACCGCTTTTATTTTCTAGAGCTGCCTCTTTTGACTGAGTGGCCTCTGGGCTTGGTTTAGTGGTTCCTTTCACTTTGACTACCTTCGTCGGTTTGCTACGGGTCAAAGGCGCTCTTTGATCGGGTCCCCGGTTCCTCACGCTTTTAAGTGCTTTCAGCGGCGGTCGTAGCATGGCACCGAGGCAATTTGAAAGTGAATCGCCAGTAGTCCAGCCTTCGATATGGCTCCAATCCCCTGTGGAGAGCTTAATGGCTTCCTAAGACCTTTCAAAGGTTAACCTCAACACAAATGCGCGCATACCGGGTCCCCTTCGGCTCCGCTTTGGTCCATGTAACGCAAGCTTATTTCCATGTCCCTCCAGATTCTATCCCCCAGATGGGGAGTGTTCTAACCCATACCGGAGCTGCATCTCGGGTTTCGGGTTGAAGTCGAGTCCGTGGGCTAAGAATGCCCTTCCTCGACCCCATGAAATAGGCCCAGATCCAAGACTAGATCATACCCCTCTTGCTCGCTATAGAACCGAAGACAAAACCCCCGCCATCGCAAACGTAGAGAACGCTTTATCGATTTCCAACGGCCATTCGGCCTCATGCCCTCCACCGCTTAAGGGCCATAACCCCGTAAACTCTCCGATGAGGGACGTTTCACAGAAGGAGGGCAAGAGAGAAGGCCTCGAGTTAGCTCCAGAGGATCTCCTCCATCTTCAACAAACTTTACCCAGAGAGAAGGAAGCCAGTTTGAGGCTCCGCCGAATCTAATCCAACGCTTTGAATGCTTCCCAAAGGATCTTTTCCTCGGCGCTAGATTTGTGAGTCGCACCTCCCAAACAAGATCGCACCGAATTCAAGGGAGCCAATACCTTCACCGTATTCCACCCGCATGCAAACCCAGAGATGTCCTCGTGCCCTCGCAGGAATTTGAGGGTGCCGTGGGAATCCATCCACGTCTCTATGTAGTCCCCTGGCCGCTAGACGCTGGCCCCTCGCAGAACTAAACAATAATACTGAACACCAATACCGCTTTCCAACAGCAAGCCGTGCAAAATGCTAACACCATTCCGCTCGCGCATCGCTACTCCAAAACGCTGAAGAAGCTTGGGACACTGGGCGAAACATCGGTGCCGAACCCCTGGTGCCTCGTAATACGCAGACGCGCTCCCCACTCAATACTGAGCTTAGGTTGCTAGGGTTTGGGGTCTCTTAGCCACATGACATTTCGTCTCGCCTCATCTTTTTTTCCACTTAGTTGAAGACGATAATTGTTAATGCACATCACTAGAAGACTCTTTACTATCTGAACTAACAACTTTTTCCTTAGGCTCTGTCTACTTTGAAGAACTACCCTAGGTGAAACCTCTATGCCTGATTTCCCTGAGGCTTGCATATTTTATCAATTTTAACTTTAAGGTTTGAGTAGCTTTTAATCAAAGTTACAATCGTATCGCATTTAAAAAATCGCTTGGGGTCCGTGAAAACACTGCTTTGTATTGACCGCGAAAACATCGACAAACATCTAATATATTGACAACTTAAAAAATACAAAAATATTCATTTTTAAATTATTTTGAAACATTTAAAGCAACAATAGCATCAAATAGACAAATTGCCACATGAATATGGGCAAACCCGATATATAGATATATAAGATGTCTAGTGATACATCACACATAAAAAATGAATCATGTCCCAATTCTTGACTCTCAGTCATCAAAAAATATATATAAGTGTATCTCATGATCGGGCTATAACTTATCATCATGAGTCAAGAGTCATGAGTCATCTACAATGAAATGAAATAAAGTCTAATGATTCGCTCCGCCCCTTTTACGGGAAAAGGTAATCACTGTAGAAAGTGCTTTTCCTCTAGCACTAGGAGTAGGTGCCCTTGAGGCATGTGCTCCTCATACTGGAGTCAAACATCCTCTAAAAGAACTAGAAGACCCTCAAGACAAATGAATCCTAGAAGAAGGTAATGGTAGAGGAGATTGACTGCTAGTGCTACCACTGTATCTATCTCTTTCTTTCTGTGACTCTCGCTCTGCTGGTAGCAAGCCTGGTGGCACACTTGCAAACTCAAAGTGAAACTGAATATCCTCTGAAACACCCTGATCCAAGTCCTCAGAGATACTATGATCATCATCACTATCCTCTAGCTAATCAAGGGTGGTCTCAATAACAGGTTCCCACCTCCACCTCCATGCAAGAGGGTGTCAATCCCATCGGAATGGTAAAATGGCCTTCAGACGTTTTTTCAAGCTGCTTCACCCACAACCGAGATTGTAGTAGTAGACGTAGACCAAATTATTAAGGCATGGGGTATCCAACCTGTAAGAGGATCATAAATTAATTATTAGAATGTAAAGGAGCAGTATAAAATTTAAATGACAATTAATAATTTATAATTTTATAATGAATTTCAAATAAAATTTCAAATTTGAAATTCTTCTAACCTGCTATGCTTTTTGGTGTGTATTTTTCAAATACACTCTAGCTGCACTCTCACAACCGAAGAGCTACATCAAGCACCCGGAATTACATCTTCAGAGAATAGGTACCTTTGGGCCATAGTTTTCCCGCCAAGTATCTACAACGAACTAGAGAAACATAAGAGAAGACAATGATTTAGTTTAAAACAAAGAAACAACTTCAGAAGATCAATGATTAATCCGATAAATTGAAATTGAAAAAAATGAATTTTGAAACTTAAAAATTAAAACAAGGTGAAACTTACTTGGCATTATGTTCTTTATGTCATTTATGACCATCTCAAACCCAAATAAGCCAATGGACCTCTATAGAGTTCCAACTGTTGGGAAAACTCTAATCGGTCAGCTGCACTTAGCACCATCCTCCTCGAAGACATAACCTTCCGAATCAAACCTAAGCCATAGGTGTAAGAGAGAGAATGTGGTTGAGGTATATCCCCAGAGCATAATACATGGAGTGTGTTGTTCCATTGGTCATCAATCACCATCCATATCATTTATTTTCTCTCATGCCCTTGATCCCCTTTGTCCACATAATAAGCATGAATTGACTCTTTGGCCCTATCCATGGCTCCTTGATATGGGGTAGCTCCATTATGTTTGTCCCCGTCGACTAAGAGAAGAACCTCTACCAAAGGTTCAATCGGGATGGTGCACACCTCCTTCACCACATCCCAAAATCTCTCTCGGTATGCAACTAGCCTCATAATGGCTTGCCCCTCTTGTTTATTGCTAAATGATAAAGCACACAACTCAGGTGAAAGGAACATTGCCTGCAACTCCCACCTAGAATTCAAGAGAGATTGAAGAGAAATAAAACTAGTGTCAAAGTGTGTGATGGCAGGATGCACCATCTCTTTGTCACCTGTGAATTGTTTCATCATGCTAAGTACAGAAGCACGATTGTATATGAATTTTGTGATGCTCCTCACTTAATCAATGGCATCCTTGATCCAATCAATCTTCCCATATCCTCTAACATCAAATCAATACAATGTGAAACACATGGAGTCCAAAACAACAGTAGGATACCGACATAAGCATCCTACCAAAGAACCACATATTCTTATAAAGATTGTCTGCTATGACTTGGACAACATGTTGTTATGACCTACCTCTTTGATGAACCCATCCAACAAGTCAAAAAGTAATGCCGCATCCTTGACATGTGCAAATGCATCCACAAATTTCAAAAACATTGACTCGACAGTGTACCAAGAAATTGAGAAGGGTCCCACCCTTCCCATCACCCAACCATTTGACATCACCATGCATCCTGTGAACTCCCATGAATCTAGAAGCTCCTGCAACCTCTGAGTGCAATCGACCTTTCATTTTGAAGGATGGGCCCTCTCAACTCCTCATAAGTGGGGGGCTTATACCTCGGGCCAACAATAGCAACAACCTCAAACATGGACACATAGAATGGGTTCCTGGCAAAATTGAATGGAATATCACTCCATAGAAGGCATCTACCCAAAATTTGGTCCGCTTCTTTCTCTTTTGTTTTCAACATGGACATGATAGATGGTTGTGCATTGGGTGTGGATCTTGGCACAAAAAATGGTGATGTTGTTGTAGGCATTACAGACTGTGAGGAATGGATCTCACTAGTCTCCACTCCCATTGCCCCAAGAGTGTGTGTGCTTGACTTGGATCTTGAAGCGATTTCTTTTTTCTTGGCTTCTGCATACTTTTTGTTTTCTACATAGTCTTCAAGTGCTTTTGTGGCCTTCACAACGAGTTCTGGGCTTGAAATGGGACAAATACCCACCTCATGCCTTGGAATTTTTGCAAGGTGGCATTTTAGTCTGTATACCCCACCGGTCATTCTTTTCCCACATAGATTGCATGAGAGATATTGTCGATTCCCTGGATTAACAGGCTCACCATACTCCCATAATGGATCCAATGATTTTGGCATCTTTAATATGGAAAAATATGAACCTAGTGCAAAAAAAATCGTTTTTTAGCATGTGTTATTGATGAAAAAAAAGAAAATTTAAAAATCAGAGATAAATCAATTATGTATCTAGCATTCAAACTTGGTTTTGAACCCGAAATAGACAAAAAAATTTAACTAATTTACATTGACCTAGGGCAAGAAAATCCCAAAAACGTTTTTGGGCATACATGGCAAGAAAGAAAATCACATAACAGTGGCCAAAAATGGTTTTTGATCCATCAAAAATATATTTTGAAGATGTAAAACTCATTGCCATTGAAAACTTATTAAAATCTATGGTGGAAAAATGAGAAATAATGGGCAAATTTTTTTACTTACCTCCAAATGCAAAAATTGTGAAGTGAACTGAAAATTCCAATGCCAAATCCACAATTCTGACCCTTGAATCCACAAAATCCCAATGGCAAACTCTTCCTTGGCTGGTTGGATGGCTTGGCTCTCCTCCTTGGCTAAATGTCAAAATAAAACCAAAAAAACCTGTCGCGGATCACTTAAATCGACGAACTTTTCAGCAGAGGATTTTTTTCCTTCGACTAGCGATTTTTCTTGATTTTTTTGCCAAAAAATCGCTCAATTTTTCTTGTGATTTTTTTACAATTTATCGTTTGCTTAATCAAATTGTGACTTTGGCGATTTTTGTAACAGAGGTCATAAGACAATAGAAATAACCATGTAATAACTGAAGTTCCTTGCTCTCTTGCCATTCCTTTTCCTTGCCAAACTTTTCCTTGTAATTGTTATTGATGTTTTTAGTAGCATCGGACAGGTACTTCCACGTAGGTTTGTGTCAACACGTGGGAGTCGTCCTAAATGCCTCTCAGAATCTTATGAGATTCACTTTATGTAAGTGAATGTACTTTTGTAATAAAGTGAGTGTAATTTAATTATATGCTAATGTATTTGGCATTAGTAATTAAATTAAGTCCTACCCGTTAGATCTAAAGTGAACGCGGGATTAGATCTTAGTTGTAAATCACTTTAGGAGATCTAGGGTTTTGGACTTAGGGTAAACTCAAGGTTATAAAAGACAACCTATGTGAGAGGAGGAGACACAAATGATGCTACACAAAGAATGAGAGAAATTCAGGCGTGCAGGAGCAGAGGTCGAGGAAAGGGGGCAACAAGGGAAGTAGCAACCAACAAGATCGAAGCACTGATCTTGGGTAATAGGCTAGGCTATTTGTTGCAGTTGTATTTCCTCCGAAGGGCCATTATCCCAAGACGGGGCCCTGATTTTATTTAATAAAATCATCATCAATTTGGTTTTCTCGCAAGGGTTTTTCTAGGGGTATTTACCCAAATATCTTGTGCAATGTGTTTTGGTTTTCTGATTTTGCTTCCACTGAATTTTAATAGTTAACCTAGTTGTGCTATTATTCAGTAAATGTGTTTTGCTCATAATTAATGGTCGGGGGCCAGGTTCCAAAAATTAACATGGTATTGGAGCTTGGTCTCTGAGAAGCCAGATTTGCACAGGTGAGATTCTTTTGCAGCACAAGGAAAAAATTGTTTTTTGGTTATAAGTCCGCAAGGGTGAAAGATAAAACCTAGAATAAAAGAGATTAATTAAAAAAAAGCTACAGGGTTGTATGGCCACCGTACGACGCTGTCACATGCTGTAGAGTTGGATCCGCGTGGAGTTGCAGGGTGCAAGTGCAGGCCACTAGTTAGAGAAGCGACTGAGTGAAGTGTGACCCCAATTGATAGGAGTAGATTGAACGAGCCACGCGAGCTTGGTAACAACCAACACATGTGGGCTGAAGGAGTCGTGTAAGGAGGTCGTGAGCAGGGGCGACGACTGGTGCAGCCAACGAAGGAGTTGCAGGTTGCAACAAAGATCGACCTTCAGAATTTGCAGATTAGTCGTTGGTTGGTCAGCTCGCGGAGGCAAAGAATTGATGGCTAAGAAAAGACAATAGCTGCAAAGATAAAGGATAAGGTGATTGAGCTGAGTGGAGAAGCGACGTAGACAACAAGGAGACTAGGTCGTGGTAGAGGCAACAAGGCTGCTGCAGTAGAGGGGCCACAGGGTCGAGATAATCGTCTGAGTAGTGGGTAGAGCTGCCAGGCAGCACATAAAATTTTGTGCAGGCCTAGTAAGTTGTTGGGCAACGTCCAGAAAACTGTCGAGAAGGCAGGTGTCCCGGTCTGCGACCAACATGACTGGGAAATGGGCAACCCAAAAAGATGACGGGCATAGCCCAGAAAGCTGCAGACAGATCCAACAAGGGTCGAGCAACCTTAAAATTGTTCGGGCAACTGGTAACAGGCTCGTTGCCCGGGCAGGTACCTCGGGAAACAAGTAGAGAAACCTCGGGCAGAGGTTTGGGCAACTAGCTTAGGAGGCAAATGGCAGTGGCCAACCTCAAGTTTGCTCGAGTCATCACATCGCTTTGGAGCAAAGGGTTTTTGCTCAAGTTCTTGTGTCACGAAGGACTGTGACTCAAGGGGATCTCAGATGGGTGGAGGACTTTCATCCATTGATCAGGGTATGACAGATCTATCGATGAGCGTGGAAAAGAAAAAGGGACAGGTAGCTCCGAAGGTTGAACAACTCAGAGGGAGTCAACCTTCATGTTCAGGTGGGAAGGAGAAACCTTCCAAGTCTGTCAAGGAGGAATCATGGTACGAGATCACTATGTAGGATGCTCAGAAGTAGGAGGCTTCTAGGAGCATAGGCAACAAGTCTTCAAAGATGGGTTCGAGCGAGATGGCATGGATAGCTTTTGTTTCACAGGGAGCAGCCAATCAGGTGGATTGGAGAGCAACTGTGGTAGTAGATTTGATAGTGAAGATAAGGCCACCTATGGGTGGTAGAAGTACCTTCCTCACTAAGAGGAAGTGTTGATGTTTTTAGTAGCATCTGACAGGGGCTTCCACGTATGTTTGTGTCAACACGTGGGAATCGTCCTAAATGCCTCTTAGAATCTTAGGAGATTCACTTTATGTAAGTGAATGTACTTTTGTAATAAAGTGAGTTTAATTTAATTAAATGCTAAAGTATTTGGCATTAGTAATTAAATTAAATCCTAGCTGTTAGATCTAAAGTGAACGCGATATTAGATTTCAGTTGTAGATCACTTTAGGAGATCTAGGGTTTTGGACTTAGGCTACTCAAGGTTATAAAAGACAACCTATGTGAGAGGAGGAGACACAATGATGGTATACACAAAGAGTGAGTGAGCACTCAAGTGTATAGGGGTAGGGGCCGAGGAAAGGGTGCAAAGGGGGCAACAAGAGAAGTAACAACCAACAAGATCGAAGGACTGATATTGGGTAACAGGCTAGGCTATTTGCTGTAGTTGTATTTTTACAAAAGGGCCATTATCCCAGGACGGGAGCCTTGATTTTATTTAATAAAAACATCACAAATTTGGTTTTCCCGCGAGGTTTTTTCCAGGAGTTTTTACCCGAATATCTTGTGCTATGTGTTTTGGTTTTTTGATTTTGCTTCTGCTGAATTTTAATAGTTAAGTAACTTGCTGTGCTATTATTCAGTAAATGCGTTTTGCTTGGAATTAATGGTCAGGTGCTAGGTTCTAGAAATTAACAATTGCTTTCCCAACACATGTTTTAAATGCACTTGCTTCTTGCCAAACCATGGCCCATATTCAATTTCTTTATAACATTAGGCTTTTGTAGTTAAGGTGGCCAAACCTCTAATGCATAAGATAACTTCTGGCATTGTTTTCAATCACAAAGGCTTGCCAAATCACTAGGTTGAGGAGTCTATGGTCAAATTGTTGAGTTAGAAAGTTAGCAAGCACTCCAGGGTGAGCAATTGCCCATGAGAAGGAAAATCATTAAGTCAAAAGGCTCCCAAGGAAAGTCGCTAAATCATAGATGGTTGCTAACCTTTGAGGTTGGTGATTTGTTTATTGGGGGCAATTTTGTCAATAATTGAAGCTAAGTGCTTTGTCCTCTTCTTAGAAATAGTAAATTGCTGATCTAGAAAGTTAGCAAGCTTTTTGAAGTGAGTGATTGCCTATGAAAAGGAAAATCACTGAGTTAGAAGGCTCCCAAGACAATTGATTGGGTTGGAGAGATGCATTGACCTCTGAGGGCAGTGATTCACTTTTGTTGGGTGGCTTGATGACCTCCAAAGTCATCGAACTACTTCTGTTGTTTTTTTTCGCTGCACGAGCATATAAAAATTGTTAATTTGAAGGGTAGTTCCCTGAGTTGCAGAGTTGTTGGGATCAATTGCTAAAGTATCGGGTTATTGGCCTTGAAGTGAGTGATCTTGCCTCTTTGCATGGCGAGCTCTCTTACCTAGCGAATTAATGCTAAGTATAGGAGAGCAAATCATGCCGATCAACAACTTTATTTTTAACAAGAGGGCAACAACGAATTTGAAAGGGGATTGCTTGCTTTATTGGACGATAACTCTAGCTGACTCCCATGCAATCTTGAAAAGACTTTGTCATCCATTGCAAGTTATCTTAGGCCACTCTTACTTTTCCTCATCAAAAAATGGATACTTCGACTCGCACATGATACTAAAAATGGACAAAGAAGCTACTTGATGAGATTCCAAACCAATAATGCTCTAATAAATTTTATTCATTGGGTTTTCTTCTTTGTAATCACAACTCCCACATACGACCTTGAAATTTCATTTCGTTATAAGCGAAGTGTAGAAGACACCAAAATCTTTCCAAAGCTTGGTTAGATGATATATTCGGCTTATCCCATGGTACCTTTCATTAAATGTGAAGTAAAAAGTAGTTGATCGAGGAGGAATTTTTTTTTGTGAGCATTTTAATACTTCTGGGGCTCAAAATCAATTTCTGTCAATTCCATCACGATTAGTGACCCCAAAATCTTAGTTTAGCCCTTTTTGGAGTTCCCATACTTAATTCGGTTGTACTGTGAAATTAAGTGCAAATGGGCCTTGTAGGCTAAAGTTCGGTGCTCGTGCGGAGTGCTGCTTTTGTAAATTTGATAACTCCTCATCCGTACATCCGAATGTCATCAAGACCATATATTCTTTGATTTGCATTAGTAATCGTGGTATACAGTAGGATTGGTTAACTTATGCTCAATACCCCTTGGACACTAGCTAAGGCAAAAGGGAAACATCACTAGAAAATTAACTGGCGCATCTCAAAACCCAGACGAGTGACCGTTGGTGATAAGAAGAGGATACAAATAATCATCATTGAAGATTGAAATGGTGTCTTAATGCTCATGATCAAAATATCTTCAAACTTGCCCTTTCACTTACCATCCCACCATGCCTTTAACCACACTTGGTGCTTAGTAAATGATCTAAAAAATTAACTTGTGAAACTCCCATACACGATCCTGTCTTGTCCATGTGGTCTAAATGTTGATAACCATCTTCCTCATTTTGCTATTTGGTACGTTGCACGTAATTACCACCAAATTCGAGAAAAGATGAGAAACCCCATAATCTCATCCTCACATTCTTCACATGTATTACTCGTGTTCATTACAGTCTCTCCATGCATACTGAATTACCTTGAGCACTTGCACATCTCTGTGAATGACAAACACCATCTAATTTGTATCCTTCCACTGAGTGGCTTTCCCCATTTCTAACTTCCTTGATTCCCATCCTGCCTCTGTTATTGTATGTAGAGAACACTACTTGCAAGATGATAATCTTCACTTTGCATAGAATGGACTTAAGCGTGAAAACTTTGCATCAGTTTTACATGCATCATTCAAGAGTGACCAAACCATGATAGTAGGTATTGTGTAAGATAAACCAGAATTGCTTATGTAAACAGGCTCCCATTAAAGAACTAGAATGTTGCATTGTCACATTTCCCACCTTTGCTTCATCAATCCGTTAACAACAATGCTCAAGTATCGTGTGCTTCTTGATTCCAATGCTGCCTCTCATTAGTGTATTGAGAGAACACTAGCTGCAAGGTGATAGGCTTAACTCTTCAAAGAACAAAGATAAGCGTGAAAATGTTACATTGGCTTTACATGCATCATTCAAGAGGTGACCAAACCATGACAGTAGATATTGCACGAAATAAACCAAAATTGATTATGTACCCAGGCTCCCATTAAAGAACCACTAGATGTTACATTGTCACCTCTCCCAAGTCTGTAGTTGTGCAATGCCTGTTATAGTTGTGCCATGGATATTGTAGTCATCTCTTTGTTTTCTGATTCTGATTTTGTGTCGCAATTAATCATTCTTTCATCTTCTTCATCTGAGCCTTTGATGGATATTTCTAACTCGCATTTCTTTTCAGTGTCACAATTATATTATTTCTTTGTATTGGATTTGTGTCCGATGTCCACTTTTCACCACATTTATAACATCTACGTTTTACTTTATGGTCTCTGGGTTTCATTGCTTATTATCCTCATGTTGATGTGGGGCAATATATTTGGTTTTTCTTCATTTGCTGAGAGGAATTTTTTTGACATTGGCTTGCAAAACTTCGTTCGTTTGGCACAATGGAGACTTGGTGTTGACTCACAAGCTTCTTTTCTGCTGGTTTAACCACAGGTCTTGCCTTTTCAGTGGTCTTAATATTATTCATCTCAATTTCAGTGCTTATATTCTTCTTAAGACCGACGGCATATGTTTGAATTAATTGATCTGGAGAAATGGGGGGGAGGGGAATGGGGGTGGGGGGGAAGGGTAGTGGGGGTTGGGGTGGCAGGGATGGGGGTGGAGGTGTGGTGCCTGGAGTGCCTAGGCGTTTTACTTTTCAGAGGCTAAATAACTTGGCATCCCCCTTAAGTGCGAAAACCTCCCGTTCCCTGTGCGTTTCACATTTTAGGGACATTACAAAATATTTCGCAGGGTGTCTCACTGTCCCGGGGGCGCATCCCCAATCTTGGGGAGTGCAGAAGATGTGCCCCAAATCCTGAGGAGTGCAGGGGACATGGGGGCACCAACCCCAACCCCAACCCCAAGAGGGCATGTCCCCATGTAACACTGCAATTTACTATCATCCTTCAGCGGGTTACGATAGGGTTAATGTTCATAGGAAGTAGTTCTGAAAGTATGTTGGTTCTGATTCTATTCTTAATCAGGGAAGTTACCTATATGATGGTGCTTCATTTTTGTTTGTACAATTATGCTTTGGGGTATTATTCTTTGGTCTTCTATGCTTTGTTTGTACAATTATGCTTTGGGGTATTATTCTTTGGTCTTCTATGCTTTATGCTGTACTTCTACATTGTTGCCAATAATATCCTGAAGGTATTTATTACATATGTTTAATGTTTTGCAGAGTGGTAAAGGACGGGATAGGCTTGCTCATATATTGTCATATATAACCCATCTTTTGAACTTTAAGGCTATGCCACTTCATGCCATTAAAAGGTTATTGAAGGCAAGGACTACACTAGAGCATGATACAGATGACAAAGAAACGGCACGTCTAATGGAGTCATCAAAAATTCCTGGTGTTACGCTTGCTAAATTTTTGAAGCTATTTACAGATTCAAAAGAGAGTACTCGATCAAGGGAAAAAACAGACCTACTTATCAGTTATATCCTTGTACTAACTCTTATGGCAGACGGTTTTGAAACTCACCCATCAGATATTGCAGCGGATTTGAAAATGATTGTTCCGGATGTAAAATCTCATTACCAAGAATTGGGCTGTAAAGCTCGTGGTACACAAAATAATTTAAAAATTTCACTCCCCATCCCACTCACTTTTCCGACCATGAATGAAGCAGTACAGAGGAGGAGGTAGAAGTAATTTCGTGACCTTTTTCTAGGGCATCATTCCATGGAGTTACTGTTCAGAATATATACCTTTGCTTCCACTATACTACAATTTTTTTGCCTATATAGTTAGACATTAAATATTATGGTGGACTATTAGTTTTTTTATAGTTTTAATGTTTATTGATGGCAAGATGATGTCTCTGGATGAAGTGATGCAAGTAAATTTGGGGGATGTAGCTCATTGGTTGAGTGGTTTACTCTCCAAAATGGTTGTTAGTTAAAGAACAAAGAGAACATCATGGAAAATGCCTGTAAAACTGTTTCTTTTCTTATCTTAATGTGTTATGCATGTCTTTTCCATGGAGTCTAGTACCTCTTGATTGGTTTTCTCAAAAGCAGCTTGTTTAGGGACTATCACTTGTTTGTTCCAAGTTTCACTTATTTGAATTGGTCTGTAAAATGTCAACTTTTGGAAATCCTTGTCTCTGTTATATATTGTCTTTTATTAGGATGGATATTATGAGTTTAAAGCACATATACTGTTGAAACCCCAAGACATATGTTCTTGAGGGAGAGAATGCCCCCTACTCTACCAAAAAAGCCTTGTTTCTCATGTATTTGACATACATATGCATTGTATTAATTGTGCCAAGGAAAGTTATATATCTGTTAACTATAACGTGCACATCTGTGTCTGTCATTGGGATGCATATTTGAGTTTTAAGCTCGACAACAAATATACTGTAGGAACTCCACCTCTTATATTGTTGTTGCACTATCGCTCTTGTTTCTCTGAGAGCACACATGAGATGAAAGAGATTTTTTAACACCAATGACTTAATTTCATATTGTGTAGGAACATAGGTTATAGTAAAAAATTAGCTCCAAAATCAGTTGTTGAGGATGAGGATAAAACTCCTGTAAAAACATCTCTTACTTAGTATTGTTTCTCCCTCCACTAAATTAACCCTACTTTTTAATTTTTTTCAAAAAAAGGGCTTCTAATCAAATGGGCATTACATTTTTGACCCCGCCTCCCCCCACCCCCTTATGACCAATTTTTATTCTTACACCTAAAACTTCTCTTTAGAGGGGTGTAGGTCTAGTTTATTGAATGTTCATGCTACTGAGGACCATCCCGAGCCATTTGCCATTAGCAACTTGAGATACTAGTGCTCCTTCCTCTTTTGCAGGAATCCTTGGGCTTATTTTATGTTACCTTTTGACATGCTCCCCCTGATGACAATTTTTTAATCTTACGACTTTTTGACATGCCCCCTCATGACCATGTTTTATTCTTACACCCAAAACTTCTTTTTATAGGAGCATAGGTCCTGTTTATTAAATGTTCATACCACTGAGGACTAATCCCCAGCCACGTGCTTTTTCAACTGAACATACAAGTGCTCTTTCCTCTTTTACAGGAAACCTTCGGCATTGTTTTATGTATACTACTTCTTCTAAGCTTCCACTTAGGACACTTGACATTTATTTGATGGATAGCTAAAACCAATTTAATTGTGTTCATCTTCACCACAGGGGCAATAATTTCTTCATAATTAATGCCTTTAGTGCAAAACCTTTTTCCACTAACCTTGTGTGTTTGTCAACTGAACCATTTTCTTATAATTCCTCTGTAGAACCACATTCCACTTGCATCCAATTACACTTTTTCCATTAGGCAACCCCATAAACCCATACTCGTATTTTTTTTGCATGGAATCATATTCCTCCATTGCTCTGACCCGTTCCTTCTTCCATGTGCATACTGAAATGAGACAGGTTTATCTAAATTCAAAATCATCAAAGCTATACGTGCTTGCTTTGAAGTTGGCTATTGTAATCTTCTANTTTTTTTGCATGGAATCATATTCCTCCATTGCTCTGACCCGTTCCTTCTTCCATGTGCATACTGAAATGAGACAGGTTTATCTAAATTCAAAATCATCAAAGCTATACGTGCTTGCTTTGAAGTTGGCTATTGTAATCTTCTAGACTTCATTGTTTGAGATAATTCTTATAGCTATGAGTGTTTCAGTGGGCAAGCACCACTTTCAAATCTTCTCGGGATATGATGATGTCTTATCACCATTTGCTTTATTGTCACTGGGTTCTGCATCATCACTTGATTCTTGGATTTTCCCTGCCTTATTGGGTTTTTTTTAAAGTAACCTTCTCACCTGATTTGAATAATCACCAATTATAGTTCCTTGAAAATGACATTTTTGCTGACAACATATGAGCTTAGACCCTTAGGCTTGTCATTATAGCCTAAAAAAGTATACTTGCTTTTATTCTTGAGCTCGTGTCTTTTTTCTTTTTTCAGAACATCAACATAAGCGTTCCACCCAAATACTTTGAGATGACTCACTTCTGGTTTCTTACTGCTACATGGTTCTTTAGGTGTAATGTTTTGACTACTTCTGTTGGGTGTCTATTCGATAGAGGAATTGTTGTATAGATTGCTTAATACCAAAAATGACTTGTCAAATTCATACTTTTAAGTGTTCTTCTTGCCATCTCCATGATGGTCTTTCTCTCTCTTTGTAACACATTCTGTTGAACAGTATACAAACAAGTTGGTTGTCTCCAAATACCATCAGATTTATAGTAACAACTAATATTGGATATATATTTGCTTCCATTTATTCTGAGAACTTTGATTTTGTTTCCATTTCTCCTTTCAAACACAGCTATGAAGTCTTTGAATGTCAAGAGCCTCAGATTTGTTGCAAAAGTACGGACTTCACCTAGAAATCATCAATAAATGCCATAAAATATTGTGCACCTCCTCATGTCGAAGTTTTCATCGTACCACAGAGTGTTCTTTTCCAACTTCCATTGCCTGCTTGTTCTCCTTGTGTCTTCATTGGCAAAATCTGCTTTATGCTGCGTACCCAACACACAAGCTTTGTACATCTGTTTCTTGTTGAATAAGATGCAAACCATGAACTATGTTTAAATTTTTCAAAGTTAGCCATTGATGGTCAAGGTGGCCAAAATTTTGATGGTAAAAGCTTGTTAACCTTGCGTCATAGCTATAATAATAATAATAGTACAAATATAATTTAAGGTCACAGTTGAGTCAGTGATCAAATTAGTGATCAAATTAATGTACGAGACCCCTTGTTTATGGGACAAGGAACTACCTCCACTCAGTGATAAACTTGCGTAAAACACCTACCTTCATAGGTTTGTTTGGTCCTTTATGAGGGACTTGTCTTAATTAAACTTACCTTTGAAGTGCTATTTTGTGTTATATTTCCCTGAAAGTTGATTTGTTGTCAATCCTCGCATCAATAGATTGTTTATATCTTTAATTTTTCCGTCGTGCATATTTAGGAACACTTTTTTTTGTCAACTTCTGCTTATATTTACTTGGTCATCTTCCAAAGCAACTTTCAGTCTTTGACGTCCATTGTTGTGGCAAATCACTCCATTTGTCATATATTTGGTGACACTTAAATATCTGTATCGTGCATAATCTTATTATTGATCTAATGTGAAGTAGCAAATATTTTACACTTTTAGCTACATCATTGCCATCTTGTTCTTCAACAGTTATTTGAACGCATCTTCTGTTAACTTTGATAAATCAGGTTTTTATCTACACATTTTTAAGATGAGCAGGATTACCATAATAGAAGCACTTCTCTAAACTAAGCGACGCTTTACATAGCACTTTTGTTTACATAGGACTTATTTATTTATTTGTAAGTTTTTAATTTTCCTGATAGCTAAGGTTTTCTATTAATTTAATCTTCTGCTCCGCTTCAAGCATATGTTTAGAGCTCAACTTTAATAAATCAGGTTTTTATCAACACATTTTTTATGACGAGGATTACCCTGATAGAAGCACTTGCTTCTCTAAACTAAGCGACCCTTCAATTGCTTTACATAGCACTTTTGCTTACTCTCTTTTTTATTTTATTGATAGCTAAGGTTTTGTATTAATTTAATCTTCTGCTCTGCTCCAAGCATATGTTAGAGCTCCCGTTAGGTTAGTCGAGGTTTTTCCTCTCTCCTATTGCAAAATATTCCCGGAGTTCGTCAAACATTAAATCTCGGACTTCGTCAAACATTAAATCTCAAGTTTCAGAGTATAAACGCAATTGTAAAAACACTTAAAAAGATGATAGCGACAAACTATTAAGCACATGGCCCTTTTTTTCAATTTTATTGACTACAATCAATTAGATGAGCTAAATTATAAATAGATGCATCTTTGTTCAATTCTCGAGCCATACCACTGTTTGCAATGAAAGTCTTACACTTCAGTGTAGTCTATAAATCTTTCAAATTTTTCTAGATAGTGGATGTGCAAAATGATATTATTTTGACATCATTAGTTTGGTAGAGTTCATTCAACATTAAATCGCAAGTTTCATAGTATAAACACAATTGTAATAAACACTTAAAAAGAAAATAGAGATAAACTATTAAGCACATAGCCTTTTTTTTTCATTTTTATTGACTACAATAAATTAGACGAGCTAAATTATAAATAGATGCACCGTTATTCAGTTATCAAGCCATACCACTGTTTACAATGAAAATCTTGTACAAACACTTCAGTGTAGTCTATAAATATTTCAAGGTTTCTAGATAGTGGATGTGCAAAATGATATCATTTTGACATCATTAGTTTGGTAGAGTGTAGTCTATAAATATTTCAAGGTTTCTAGATAGTGGATGTGCAAAATGATATCATTTTTGACATCATTAGTTTGGTAGAGTTAATCAGACATTAAATCTCTAGTTTCAAAATATAAACGCAATTGTAATAAATACTTAAAAAGGATAGAGATATTTTAAACACATGGCCGTTTTTTTCAATTTTATTGAATACAATCAATTAGATGAGCTAAATTATAAATAGATGCACCTTTGTTCAGTTCTCAAGCCATACCATTGTTTACAATGAAAGTCTTGTACAAACACTTCTGTGTAGTCTATAAATCCTTCAAGGTTTCTAGATAGTGGATGTACAAAATGATATCATTTTGACATCATTAGTTTGGTAATTGTCAACACAGTGATTTTTCATGTTAAATGATTTTCATCCATTTGAACTTTGTATGGATCTATGTTCTTCAACCATTAAGATATTCTTGATTTTAAATTTCCAAATAACGCATATTTTATGTAATGCCCTAATTTCGGCTCCCATATTTTATCAATCCACCATCATATCACTGGGTGGCCCATGCATTACTACGTGTGATGTTGGTCACTAGTGTGATGCCATATGATTGCATTTGATGAGAATGATGATGTGTATGCGATATGTTAAATGGAATTGTGCATGAATATTTTTTTCTTTCTCATTTTGATATGTGAAGGGTAATGTTCTTTGTAAGGGGTTTTGGGGGCAATGATACCTTGTACTTGAATATTATGTATGTGATGTGGTCGTGCTATATGTATTGTGATTATGATATGTGTAATGTGATTTGGAAAGGAGATAGTAACATTGTGAAACATCTAATCACCGAAGTATTCTATGAATAGTTAATATGGCATGTTATGGAAATATGATGTCCTTATCGAGGGAATGGGGATGTAGTAACGTCTCGTGGTACTCGTTAATTATGATTGGACATGATGAATATTGTGAACATGTATGTGGATATGAGACTTGAGAAAGAACTTGCTAATGGTTTGGTCGTTGTGATGCCTTGTGATCATGACCATCAAGGACTTCATTTATGAGCATAATTGAACAGAGCTACGTGTGACCTTTGTGAGTGAGCATGTGTGATGCAAGTTTCTTTCTGGCCAAGCCAATGTTCTTATGGGTTTGGGACTTACATAAAGTGTGAAAATAATGGTTGATTGATGGAAGAGGTGGAGGTCCAATGCCTACCTATGATCCTTGGACGATGTAGCTACCCTCTTAAGACATTATGGGAAAAGTAAGGTGGTCAATGACCTTATTCTTTGGTGGTTGGTAGTGGAGGAATGTAGCATGCTTACATGAAGACTAAGTATGGTATGGAATGAGAAACTTAAAATTTAAATTGTTGAGTGTAAGGCTAAGTGGTTAAGAAAACATACATTAACCTAACAATGTGTGTAGGGAATAGAATTAGTTTGAAATTTTGAAAATCAAATATGTGAGAAATTGAAAAGGTAGCATATAACATAACAATATGTAATTAAAAAATAAAATGCATTTTGTATATGGCGAGGTGGCAACATACAAGTAGGTGAATTAGAAGAGAGGAGGGGCTCCTCTCCCTTAATTTATTTTTTAAAGAGAAGAGCAAGGAAGTACTAGATGTTTTTTTTTTGTAAGTTAGAAAAATATATTGAAGCCTGCTAAAGAGCAAAAGTTACAGTTGGCGGAATAGTCCGAGAGACCGTGGTAGCATCGCCCAGGTGGGAAACCAATGTTTCCACATGGCCGTAGAGTTCCCAATTGTCCATGCAATTATAAAAAACTGTAAAAAACAAAACAATGCTAAGCCTAGAAGCTAGGATGTGATGCAGGGCTGGAACCCAGTTAGCTAATCTGTCTGGAAACACAAAAAAACCAATGAAACCTGAGAATGTTGGGATCATCCGGAGTTGGGGTCAAGCATTCGTTCTTTCTATTGGTCCTGCGCGATGTCCTTGTCTGGAATCCCTATGTCCGGGGTGGTATGACAGAGAGCACAAAGAAGAGACTCCAGTTGCTCCTCGTGACGAACTCGTCGATCATCCTTGTTCAACAACTCCTTGATGTTGCACTTGACATCCATGACTGAGCTCTGGATAAAATCCAGAGAATTCTTCAAATTCTTGAGCCCATCGCACTGAGAACAAGCAAGAGGAGGTGAAGGGGGTGGTGGAGCATCAGAAGAAGAAGGGGTGGAGGCAGAAGAAGAGAGAGGGGCGATTGGATTGGGGGGAGCAGAGGGATGGAGGGGAGGGGACAGGGTGGAGACTGGTGAAAGGGTGGTCGCTTTGGGCTGAGCTTAGGTGCAAAACCGAGGGAATTTCCAAAGCTATCAAACCACTCGACTTTGCATGCCCACGGAGAGGACAAAGGAGGGAGTTCCAAAGTGGTGGCACGGTGAGGAGGGAGTTCCAGAGTGGAGGCACAGTTAGGGTTAGGAGGGAGTTCCGGAGTGGAGGCCCGGACAGGAGCCTGAGGCAAGTTCTGAGGAGCTTGCCTACCATGACCCCGCGAGCCTCGACCTCTCACAACATACCATGTCACCCCATGCTTTGACTTACCTCGTTGTCGCGACATCAGGAATAAGACCAGGAGAAGAGGGGATGAAATGAACCAGAGGTGGAGCGGAAGGAAGAGCTCGAAGCAGAGGTGGAGCGGAGGGATAAGCTCAAACCAGAGTCGAAGAGAAACTCGAACTGGTCTGTGACTGTGAGGAGTGAGAGGCAGATAATGTGAATGAGCCATGAGTTTCGCCATCGCGGAACAAAAACCATAGATCTGGGGCTAGCTATGGGACTGGTTAGGAGGCCATCCCATCGCATTTACAACCCCTGTGAGCTGGAGCATCATTACCATAAACGACTCTGTGCAAAAATGAATGTAGGGTTACATCAATCGATAAGGGGAATGCATGGATTAAATGCCTGGAATGAGTGTGGGTTGCGGTGGCGTGATGTTGAGTGGGTTGTGGCCAAGTGTCCACCCACCTGTCCATGCGCATGAAGGTCTCGTTGACACCCCATTTGGGGGAGTACTAGATGAAATATTAATGTTCAACAAATGACCAGAAATAAGTCAATGAGATTAAAAGAGTACATCAGACAAATAAGAAGGTACAATATGAGAGTGTGAAAACATCTCCTAGATTAAATAAGCCAAAGCTAAGTAAGCAACTAGCTACTAAATTAGGTGGAGGTGATATTGCAATGCTCATTGATTCCAAGCATAGGTGGAGCTGGCATAACCACTTGGAGCTTGATGGGTTGGAGGTGACATTTCTACTTGCAACATTCTTGGCTTAATGAAGGTGAAATTTTCACTTGAATCCTAGGAGTTGGTGGAGGTACAATTCCTAGTGTGTACATGTATATATTGTGGTTTGTAGTGCTTGGCTAATTGATTGCACTACTCTTACTTTGACGCTGCATGAAGTGTGGTGGGACTCTAGAGGAAGAAGAGTACTCCTAGGGTTGTTGGGTGGCTAATTGGTCTTGGCAAGACAAACAAGTTGTGCTACGTTGCATCATTGAGTTGGACTTTATTAAGGCCTTCAAACTCTAATTAATCTTAACCCTTGTATGCTTGGATATTAAAAGTTTGAATTAAACTACTTATTGAAAAAAAAGAAAATTGCTAGTTGAATTGAATTTCATTATATGTTAAAATTGCAAGAAAAAGTGTCTATGACGATGGATGAAAATATAGGTTTTAGTGATGATTTTTTTCTAGGTTAGAAACCCCCAGGGAAACCCCCGAGTACTTCCCCTCATTTCAAGGATGGTACTTAGGGTAAACCTTAGAATCTTCAGGGCACAAGGCCCGTTGATAATAAGGCTTGAAGCCATTACAACAATATACTCGTTATGAGCTCAACATGTCACTTACGTGAATTGAACCTGGGTGGGGAGGATAATAATCATGCCTCCCAACCACTCGAGCTAAACCTAATTGACAAGTTTTAGTAATGATTATAATTGTATGGTGAACATTTTTTTTATTTTCCAAGGAAAACCTTGCAATACCCCCCTCTTCCTCAGAATATCCAGATGCGAGTGGTTTAAATGCCAAACACAATAGCCACTCATAACTTTAAGGGAATTGACTAGATTTAAACTTGTGATATGTAACCTCTATATTGACAATATATTGTGGGTGGATGGTTCCATTGATTGAACTAACCCTTAGGACTAAGTATGTGGTGCATTTGTAAAGAAAAAAATTATAAAAGAAAAAAATAGAGGGAATATGATTAAATTTTTAACATAGGAAAAATTATGTTATGTTGAGCTTATATCAAATTTAAAATTTATTAAATAATAATCAATTGAGATTTAAATATTCAATATTCTTGATTATTAGTTAATTACTTATTTAATGGGATAAATTATTAATTTTGTTTTTAAATATAAATTATTTGTTTATCAAAATGTTGTTATTTATTTATTTATTTAAGAGGAAGACATTAATTTTGTTACTTATTATGTTAACTTATTTAAGGAAATGAAATTATGTATTTTTTTCCAAGGAAAATATTGGGTGATCCCCTCTCCTCTTCTCCATAATATTGGATGAAGGGTGATTCAACCACAAGGGAGGATAATAATCATTCCTCCCAACCACCCCAACTAAACCCATTTGAGAATATATATATATATATATATATATATATATATATATATATATATATATTGCATAGTAAAAATCACATTTCTATTATCAAAAATAAAAATACATTTCTCATATGCTATGACATGCCATAATTTCTCCATATTCATGTCCTTGCACAACAACTTAACTGTCCAAAATCTTATACGATTACACATTCTAGACAAACATAAAAGCTAATATCATATAAAAAAAGACACACACACATACACACATAGAAAAAAATCACATTTCTATTATGTGTGTGTGTGTGTGTGTGTGTGTTGACGAAAAAAATCACATTTCTATTATAAAAAATAGAAATACATTTCTCATATGCTATAACATGCCATAGTTCCCCAGTATGGCCTGTATTCCTGTGTTTACACAACAAATTAACTGTCCAAAATCTTATATGATTACACATTCTAAACTGTCACACTAGGAATGGCAGAAAAGATAACTCCACGTTGATGATTTGCATTAGCTAGGTAGGTGCATATATACATAACTTAATGACTCTTGGTCTTCCCAAATGAGTGACCATTCCTATCAGCTACGTCTCTTCATATTTACATTATAATTACAAGTAACACAATCCAAAGGGATTACATGTCCAACCTCCCCCGCTTAATCCGAAGGGGTGTGTGTGAGTCCAAGCATCATTTTGAACTTCTCAAATTTTTCTCTTCCAAGCACTTTGGTGAAGATGTCTGCAATTTGCTCATTTGTGGAACAATGTCTTAAGTGGATAGTATTGGTCTCTACATGATATCGAATCAAGTGATACTTTGTGTTGATGTGCTTGGTTTGATCATGGAATATGGGATTCTCGACCAACTTGATTGTAAAAGTATTGTCAACTAGAAGAGGAGTAGAATTTACTTGTTTCTCCTGCAAGTCTTCAAGTATTTTCCTGAGCCACACAATCTCCTTTGTTGCTTCTGCAGTTGCCACATATTTTGTCTCTGTTGTGGAATCTACTGGGACTGATTATTTGCGTGATCTCCTGGAGACATCTGTTGATCCAAGACTCATGAGATAGCCTGAAGTTGACACTCCATTTTCCTTATCCCCATCAAAGTTTGAATCAAAATATCCGATCAGGTTGAAGTCAACTACCTTAGAGTACTTGAGTCCAAAATCTTGAGTTCCTTTCAAGTATTTTAGAACTCTCTTTGTAGCATACCAATGTCCTTCACAAGGCTTTTGCATAAACCTGAAAAGAATGCCAACAACAAATGAAATGTTTGGTCTAGTGATAGTAAGATAGATAGGACTTCCCACAAGTTGTCTACACTTGGTTGCATCCTCAAATTCATTCCTTTGATGTGAGTGTCATATTTTGTTCCATTGGAGTAGAAACAAGATTGCATCCAGCCATGCCAAACTTGTTCAAAATTTCTCCAATGTACTTCTTCTGGGAGATGAATATGTACTTTGGATTATGTATTACTTCAATGCCCAAATAGTAGTGAAGATGTCCCAAATCTGTTATCTCAAAGTCTTTCTTCAACTCTTTCTTTATGGATGCAATGTAGTTCTCATTGTTCCTTGTTATAATCAGATCATCTACATATACTACAAGATATACACCTGTTTTTCCAACTTTCTTGACAAACAAAGTGGCATCGTCAAGATTGAAATGCTTGAAATTCAATTTTAAAAGATGCTTAGTTAAGTTTTCATACCATGCTCGTGGTGCTTGTTTCAATCCATACAAGGATTTGATGAACTTGCATACCTTATGTTCTTGTACCTTCATAACAAATCCTTGCTTCTTTGCTCCTTAGGAATCAAGGCATAACAGGTGGAACCAAAGCCCCTGAGATGCCTCACCGAAGGAATGTGGCCATACCACATTTCATATGGAGTCTTTTTTTTTATAGCATGAGATGGATTCCTATTTTTGACTTAAATTGCACATAGAATTGTATCAACCCAAAACATCAATTTAACATTCTTGAAAAACATCATGGATCGAACCACATTTATGAGTGTTCCGTTCATTCGTTCAACTACATCGTTTTGTTGAGGATTGTATGGAACTGTTGTTTGGTGTTTGATACCATGTTGGTGAAGGTAACTTTCAAATTCATTAGATGTATATTCTCTTCCATTATCAGTGCGAAGAGAGCCAATATGAGACTGAGCTTCATTTTGAATCCAATCATGAAATTTTTTAAATGTTTCAAAAACTTGTGACTTATCTTTCATCAAATACACCCAACACATCTTGGTGTAATCATCAATAAATGACATTATATATTTATTTCCATTTGCAAAAGGAACATGGATAGTGCCGCACAAATCAGAATGAATCAATTCAAGTTTTCTACATGCTCTAGAAGTGCAATCATGGAAATGTTTTTTGCTATGCTTTCCAAGAATACAAGCATCACATTGTTTCAATTTTCTAGGAATGGTGGGCAGACCAGAAACACCATTTTTTCTTAATAAACAAAGACTATCATAATTAATATGGCCAAATATAGCATGCCACAAAAGACTAGATCTCATTTTACCCGAGTAATGATGAGAGAGGTATGCAACAATTTGTGTATGGGAAGATGTCACATTCAATTTCAACAGTCTTCCATCTTTTATTCTAGTCATGACAACCATGTTGTCAAAATCTTTCCTTATCTCAACTTTGCCACCAATCATATGAACAAAGTGGCCTTGTTGTCTCATGTGCACAAGGGACAAAAAGTTTCTTTGCAGCTCTGGAAGATAGAGTACATTGTGTAGAAGAAAATCCTGGAGTCCGGGCAACTTAAGCCTGATGGTACCCAATCCCGAGGGCTTGAGACTAGATCTGTCTACAAAATACACTACACCATCTACATTGTCATCGAAGTCTTCAAAGAAATCTCTTCGAAATTTCATGTGGGAGGTCACACCTGTATCAAGAAAGCCATGCATCTCCCCAAGAAGCAAATGAAGAAGCAAATGAAGTATTAAAGAGATCTTTAGTTACTCCTATATTTCAATAGGCAACTCTCAAGAAGCAACTGAAGTATTAAAGAGATCTTTAGTTACTCCTATATTTCAATAGGCAACAACATAATGTAGAGACGCTTTATCTTTCACTAGGTCTGAGGTTCTAACTCTATTTTCTTTGATCTTCTGCCATGGAACTCTGTAGTGAGAGACTTCATGTGACTCATTCATTCCGAAACTTGTACAATGAAGGTTGGATTTATCAAGAAGATTATGCCAACCCCCTGACTCTGTAGTGAGAGACTTCATGTGACTCATTCGTCTTCTCTTGCTGCCTCTATGTTTTCCAAAATTTTGATTACTAGAACCCCCAAAAGGCAGATGTACTCATTGATTCAATAGAATGGATTTTTATACACAAAATTTCTAATAATATAGATGGGTGTTGAATCTTCCCTCAATAAATTTCTAATAATATAGATAATTGATGACTTTGAGTTGGGACGAGACGATCTCACTAAAATAAAGTACAAGCAATTAAGCAAAAATTAACACACTGCATAGAACAAGATCAAACTACCTCTTGGAGGTTCTGCTGGAAATTTACAACTAGTTCGACGAAGCACAGAATGAGAAGGGCTTCTTATATCCAAGCAGAGTCCAGGGTTTTGGACATTATTGTCCAACGTATAGGTATGAATTGCAACCATAAGTTAAAGAGAGTGCGAGTTGCACTTAGCGCATGGAATCAAATCGATTTTGAACTAAACAAGGCACAATGGTGAGTTGCTTACAAAAGTCGAGTAGAGTACACAAGCTTACACGAGTTAGGAAAGATTGTTTCCTACTAAAAGAATTGTGGAGCATCCAATTGTAGCATGGAAAGATTTCAATCCATGATACACTTCAGCTAGCATCCGGTTGTGGCATGGAACTATTTTAATGTTCTCACCATTGGTATCTCTGTTCTATTCAAAGGTCGGTGTCTTACAAAGGCCATCGTCTGAAAATAATAAGCTTGAAAAACAATGCCCGCTACCACCAGGCCCGCCAGAACTTCATACGTCCATTCCCAACGATTCCAGACAGACGCCTAGGGTTTTCTTGGTTGATTATGATGGGTATGCAACAGGCTGCATTTAAAACTATAGTAAGTCGATAACCTAGACTGAAAGAGTCCCAACGAGCGGCTAGAATTCGACTCAATGAAATGGTGTGCTAGAGTCGAGGGCGAACAACAATATGGAGTACTGAATATCGCGTGAATGGAGCGTTTACAGTCTGGATGAGATTCTAGGGTTTCGATGAGGTCGTTCTGATGCAAAACGTGAGAAATATGGAGAGATACAGGTGTGAGAGGTATTAGTTTCCAGCGTGAGAGATATGGATCTCAGGTCGAGGGAGGTGTGCGCATATCGAGAGTGCAGATTGTATTTTTTTTGTTTGTTAATTTGTGCGGGACCTGTTGGTTACGCGATTACCCTGTGGCTTGAGAAACCGCGATTCGGGGACATCTAAGCCGTCAAAATCACCCGGGGATCGCACCCGGCCTGAGCCACACCAACCCTTAACATGGTTGGATTTTTTGTCCCCGCAGGTTTCGAACCAGTGACTTTAACATCATGGAGTGGCTTAACAACACACTCCGTCACCTAGTGTCCTACACCTCGAGGACGAGTGCAGATTGTATTAGCATCATGGAGTGGCTTAACAACACACTCCGTCACCTAGTGTCCTACACCTCGAGGACGAGTGCAGATTGTATTAGCTGCGTGAGGTACACCCATTAATAAGTATAGAAAATGAAACAATACAAACACAACTCATTATGCAATTGACAACATCATGTTTGAACCAATTTGTATCAACAAAAACCTTAAGTATAACAAACATGTCCTATCATATGCCTTGGAATGGATGTAGTTTTAACACCATGGAAGGCATCTTTTTTTATCTAATAGAGTGAAGACACTTTTGTGGTGATCCAATAGCCTTATGGAGTTGTCTCCCTTCTAAAAAGCTAAATTGTTAGCCTTATGGAGTTGTCTCCCTTCTAAAAAGCTAAATTGTTCTAAAAAGCTAAATTGTTCCAGGGAAATCATATAAGAGCTAACACTTTTGAAATGATCTTATAAATGTAGATATTGAACGTCCTAACCTCCTCCATCACCTAACAAGTTAGAGAATCTCAAATATAACTCAATTGTCCAATCATCTAGGACTTTTTCCCTTAAATGTGGAAAGGACAAACAATAACTTATTATTAGATATCACCTCATATATATTATTGTTATCCTCTTCCGTCACTAGTTAGGGAAAGTATGAAGTCAATTTAATAATCTCTGCAATATTGACTCCTACTAGTTCTTTCTATATATTACCAAAATGTTTCACACTTAAATTTGTTAAGTTCTTAAAATTCCTAACAACAACAGCTCCTTCCTCACTTGTCATCTCCCAAATGGTATTAGTGTTTTTCTAATGGTTAGAAAATTTATGAAAATATTTTATATTTTCATCCCCTAATTCTAGCGAAGTAGCCCTACTTTTCAATCTCTATTTAGCCTCTGCCCTCCAAAAAATTCCTTTTCTTGTATTCTAAATGTTTCAATCTTGCCTAGCCAGTGTACCAAAAAATGCTTCTTGTATTATTCCTAAGAATCTCACCTATCTCAAATTTAGTCTCCTTTAAATATTTGTCTCTTCTATGTCTTTCACCCGCCCAATCAACAACATTTTTTGTACCAAATTTTAACTGAACAACAAATTGTTCACTTGCCGAACTTCTACAATTTTGGTTGTAGCACCTCCATTTTTTTTGCACAATCTCTTGGAATTATTCTCTTGTAGCCAATTCAAATTGAATTTGAAGTGACTCCCTAGCTTTTGACTACTAGTTTCCAACTACAGGGGAATGATACAAAATCCTACCATCCTCAATCTATGACCTGCACTTGTTCACCTATTGCAACAACAAAGTTGAGACCAAGAACTTGTCAAGTCTTTTTGACGTTGCGTCTCTCCCCACCCTATTATTCCACAAGGTTAGTTTAAGAGTAACAAAATCTATGTCAACCAAGCCATCCCTTTGTATTTGATGCAAAAATAAGTCTATCGACCTATCCATTCTGACAATATGACCCTACACTTATGATCTATTTACAGTAAAATTTAGATACCCACTAATAATTAATCACACGTCATCCACCACTTAAACATTGAAAATCCTATCCAAAAAATTATGCTTGTCCTCATAAGGTCCATACACATTGAAGATAGTAAAAGATTGGTCTAGACTTTGCAAGGTAGCTAGAGAGGTAGTAGGGGGGCCCAGATGGCCCATAGTGATAATAGTGGAGGTCATTCAATGTAAGGTGGATTAGGTCCACTATATTATTAAATAAGGCCCACTATAGTAGTTAGATATAATAAATGAGTAGTTAGATATAATAAATGAAAGATGACTTCTTAGAAGGTTCTACTTCCAGAAGATTCCTCCTCTAGAATTTTCTTAGGTGATGGTAGCACTATATAAAGGTGTTCAAGCAATGTAAGGGAATATGAAGAGAAATATTGTATTTGGAGCAGT